>JAHXMU010000556.1:1453078-1585973 GCA_019455685.1 Philornis downsi
ATGTATATAGTTTGAAAAGTTCTGTGCATGGACAGCCAAATCAATCATAAATGCAAGCGAAAGTTGGCAGAATAAGGACGATTCCTGTATCAGTCGCTGGAGATGCCCACCAATTCAATATACTTAACATCTATGATGCTGTTCATTTTCTAATCTCATTCGTCTATATAGTATGTATAGGTATAATGAAGTCTGAAAAAATATACATATACATATATAGTGTATATAGTGCGAGTATATATATGTAGCATAAGTTAGCTTTTAAACACATTGTGAATTAAAATATATAATAATATGTGCTTAAGAATGAATGACTTAAAAATAATGAATACATATACTTCTTGTACATATGTATAATATGGAATTAAAGTTAGGTTATCGATTATGGTAGAAGTAAGGTAATAATAAATCGTATTATACATCATTTTTGGTAACTCTTCAAATATGTTTGTGCCTTTAATTATCGCAGTACCGATCATGTCAGAATAACTTTTCTTTCTGAGTCGATGATGGGTGTTGTCAACGGGGGATTGTACAAAATAGATAAGTATGAACAATTTTATTGGACATAGGACAGACAGAATGGAGTAGATGAATAATTTCGTTATAGAAAGGTATTGCTCGGATTATTGATAGCTCAGGAGCAATACAAAGGCTGTACATATTTAGGTGCGGATGGAGCGGGGAGCCCAAACTGTTGGACAGATGGAATGGACTTGGTATGGATGAATGGTAATGATTAGATGATCGTCTTCATAAATGTGTGAATGCGTCTGTGTAGCTTTGGGAATCGTTTATATATATATAAATTTTTTTTTGTTTGACACGGCAATAATTATGTTGATAGTTCTGCGTGTTTTTACAGTGGCAAATATCCACCCCATAACGACGAGCAGCTGTGAAATCCACCGGGTCAAAAATACCACCTTGTAAGAGCACTATTTCAGAATAAGTAAGAACACAACAGCCGTCATAAAATGTCTCTTTTAAAAAGGCTCGCTTTTCGCTTTTGGTGTGCTTATCCTGGTTATTCCTATGACTCTTTCCAAAGAAATCAAGAAAAGCGTATTCATATAAGTTAATCTGATGTCAAATCTGAAACAAATATGAAAGTGAATCTTTCATGACTCGCAGAATAATAGTTTTAGAGCTACATTTGTCTCTTTTTTTTTTTTGGTTAATGACTTTTTTTAATGACTGGTAAATACAAAAAGGGAACATCTGTGTAGCTAAATTAATTGGAGCCATGACAGTTTTGAAGGAAAATGCACAAAAATTACTCACTGTGCAACAATCCCTTAGAGTGAAGCACGAACAACACAGCAGCACTAACGAGGAAAAAGTAAGCAAACATTTAAAAAGTTGTTGTCTTTCAGTTTGTTTTCGTTATTGCAGCATAAACCCCATGAATAAATAAATTGTATGTTTAGGGTATGAGTTATGTCTTCTGAAGGGGAGCGTACAGCACGTAAAAATATACATTTTTTACTGTATGGATATGCCTGGGCTTAATATACGGCCGAACTCTGAACAGCGTAATGGTATACCGGAGGATATCAGCGCAAATTATAAACTAAAAAACACAAGATCAAGAAAACCGTGACAGCAATGAAGCCAGCAAAATACCAGTGATAGAGAGTAGCTGACAAAGAGACTGGCTTTTATGGTGCTGATATGGTGGTTAATTAAGCTGTAGTCCAATATCCAGTTTCAACCTGCATATGACAAAAGGAGTTAACATTTGAAACTCAATTAACTAAAAGTGTTATTGTTTAATGTATACTCGCATAAATGTAGATAAACAGATAAATGTAGGTATAAACTTATGAAACCAATAGTATAAACTACGGATACTAAGTTTGTCATATATTATTTCATTTACTACGGGATTTAGATTTGTGAATTATTTCCATGATTTTTCAATGGTGCAGCTTTTTTGAACATAAAATAGCTATTTTAATTGTGAATAGTTAGGAAAATACAATTTGAAAATTATGGTTAAATCAATTTTTTGTGTGAATTTCAGTTTTATTGAATTTATGCCGATGCCGAAAATGGATGGGTCGGTTTTTCTTTGCATGTCCATCAAGAAAAAGTGTATAAGATAAGATATGTTGTTGGAAAATGAATCCAGTTGTCCGAAAATATCAATAATGTTTTTAAATAAATTGAAATATTTGGAACATCTCATCCAACCTAATAATTATTTTTTACGTCATATATTTTCTATTTTACAAAATTATAAAAAAAAAATTTGTAAAATCTATACTATATAAAATTATTCTTAACATTCTTAGAGCACTTTCCCAATATTTGGTTTTTTTAACGGAATAATTATCGGTTGCACCGATATAATTATTCGGTGAATTATTATAATTTTGTAACAAATGAAATCATTTCGCAAAAATATCCTGTCTGTAAGCTATACTTGTTCATAATGGACATGCAAAAAATCAGACCGATCCATTGAATATAATAGGTGCGCAACTGAGTTCCCGCTGTTTACCAATAGATGGCACCAGCTGTAAGCGCCATAACCTAAACGTCGTGAGCCAAGCTTCGGCATATGGTAAATATGCCGCCTCCAATAGTGATTTTTCACAGTAGTGATTTTCTTTTGACGTTATATTTTTCCGTTGTGTGAATATGTATGATTTTATGGCAAATAATCGTCATATGTGGGAAGTATTGATTTTCTTCTTTCAATCGAAGAAAACGGTGGCTGAAGTTCATCGAGAGCGAAAGAATGTGTCGAGATTGGTTCCGCTGCTTTAAAGACGGTAATTTTGATGTTGACGACCGTTCGCGTGAAAGAAAACGAAAAACCCTTGAAGACCCTGAATTAAATACATTGTTTGATAGGTATCCGTGTCAAACGCAGGTAGAGCTGGCTTCAGTACTAGGTGTTACCCGCCAAGCCATTTCCAAGCGATTGCATGCGTTTGGAGGGATTCAAAAGCAAAGAACTTGGGTTCCTTTTGAGTTGAAGCGAAGAGACATTGAACGTCGTTTTTTTCAACGTATTGTAATGGGTGATGAAAAATGGATTCATTAAAGCAATCTAAAGAAAAGAAAGTCATGGGGGCTGCTCGGTCATGTTTTTACGCCGTCGCCTCGGCCGAATATTCACGCTGCGAAGGTTACGCTCTGTATTTGGTGGGACCAGGTCGGTATTATTTATTACGAGCGCGCACTTACTTGGCCGATTCTTCCGATTCATTGAGAAAAATTAGGTTGCTGTAGTCTACGAGGTAGGAGCTATAGGAAAACAACCAATTTCGAAAAACCGGTCGATTTGTTTGGGAGGTATTATTTAGAAGGAGAATAACAATTCAGTCCATTTTCATTCACGGACTGACATTATTGTTACGGGAAAAAAAGGAAGGAAGCTAAAATTGTATGGATCAAATTGGTCATTTGTACGGGAGGTACCAAAAAAAAGCAATGATTTGCATATATTTTTCTCAAATTTTATGAGGAATTATATAGGAAATCAATAAAATTCGTATCTTTACAGTCCATATGTTAGGAGTTATTGGGTAAAAATCGCATTTCGGAAAATCGGTGAATTTCCATGGGAGGTATCAGAAAAAAATGTGCATTCCATTTTCATTCATGGACATCTGCTTTGCAAACTCTTTATATTATATTTAGTTAAAAAAATTTAGGTTGCTGTAGTCTACGAGGTAGAAAACAATCAATTTAAAAAAATCGGTCATTCTTTGTGGAAGATATCAAAAGAATGGCAATACAATCCATTCGCATTCATGAACACCTCCTTAGAACATTCATAATTTGTACCAACTTTGAACGAAATTATTGGAATTGTATAGAAGATAGGAAGGATGCTAAAATTGTATGGATAAAATCGGTTATTTGTACGGGAGGTTAGCAGGATATTTCCTGAAATTTTATCAGGAATTATAAAGGAAAACAATAAACTAAAATTCGTGACTGTGCAGTTCATATGCCAGGAGTTTTAAAGGAAGAATTGCATTTCGGAAAATTACAAAATTTATGTGAGAGATACCAGATGACACTTGATAATGCACTCCATGTTTATTGTCAAACAGTGGCTTAGCTAAATTTTATTGTGTAGCAAATTCAGCTTAACATGGTACTATCGAACAGAATATATGAACCTAAAAATATATTTGAATTAAATCGGGCATATACAGGGTGGGCCATAAGGGTGTTTGCGGTTTAAATATTCAATTAAAAAAAAAACTACGAAACATTAAAAAAACGTCAACCGGTATTATTGGACCATACTTTTTTGAGGACGAAAGAGGGCATGCGATGACGGTTAGAGCGAACAATTATTGCAACATGCTAGCAGACTTTTTGGTGCCAGCTTTGCAAGAACTTCAAGGCAATACCTCGAGGATGTGGTTTCAATAGGATGGGGCCACATGTCATACGGCTAGGGTATCCATGGAGCTGCTGAAAAATGTTTTTCCTGGAAAACTCATTTCGAAAAGGGGGGATATTGAATGGCCCCCACGTATCCCCGATCTCTCTCCACGCGATTATTTTCTATGGGGCTAACTCAAATCGGTAGTCTACGAGAATAATCCGACCAATTTAGAGCAGTTGAAGAGGAACATTATTCAGGAAAGTAACAAAATACTGAGAACAACTTTTCAACGAGTTTTCCAAAATTTGCGACTTTGGTTTCAAGAGTGTCAAACAGCCGAGGGAAGCCATTTGGACAATATTATTTTTAAGTCTTAAAAATTCCCATGCTTCTACTTTTTAAAAATACAAATATATTTTTTTTATGTTTCGTAGTTATTTTTTAATTGAATATTTAAACGGCCAACACCCTTATGGCCCACCCTGTATACGGGAGGCTTCACGATCTTTTTTTCCAAATTTTAACAAAGAATCAACAAATAAGTATACAGATGAATATACGAATAAAAATACAGACCGCCACAGTCTACCGATAAGAAGTTACAAGGGAAAAAAATAAATTAGGGGAATTGATCAATTTTTATGGGTACTACTGGCGATCCGATATAGCCCATTTACAATCCCCAACTACGACCTGATGAAATTTCGGTATTTGTCTAGTTGTCAGTAAGGAGATTCTTAAACATTTACGGCAGTTGTCGTAGAAGTTAACCAGTCAGCTACATAGACGGATATCGCCCAATCGACTTCTAAAATCATGAAACGCTTTTGGCTGGATCAGATTCTTATTTCTGGGTGGCAAACACGTAGCCACATAAAATGATAAATATCTTCAATACTTCGAGTGATGGTGCAAAAACAACTATCAGCAACATAAAAGGTGCTTATCATTATATCTACACAAAAAACTCTTTTATCATGGAGGAAAAAAAATTAAATTTAAACCTGTAGTAACAGAGAAAAGTGGCTACAAAAACTAATGGGAATAAAAGTTAAAACAAACGGATTGCCTGTTGTTCGCCACTATTTCAAATAAACACATATGTAAGAGAACACAATTTCCCACCAACAACCCCTGGGGTAATCGTTTATTTCCATTCCATACCACAAAATGTAAACTAACTCATAACTACAGAAATAAATATTTAATCGAGCAAAATGTATACCAAGAACCACTAACTCGGCTTTAAACCCACAATTTCCATTGCAAAAATTATTGACAATTGAATGAATTTTGTATAGCTTACCTTGTTCCTGGAATTTCACGCTGTTTTGTGATTGGTTGTGTGGTTGTACGATTTACACAACCAAATGGAAAACATCAATTGTTAATCTGAAAACATCAGAGGAGGGGAATTAAATATTTATGAGTTTAAATCAATGGAAGTCCTCAAAATGTTAAACTTAATACTTGTTATTTAGAAAATTATACATTACATTTAAAGACTAAATTAAAGAGGCAATAAACTTGTCCTTGTCTAAACAAAATAGTCATTTTCAATGGCCGCTGTGCTTCTCTACTATGTAAGAAATTATTTAAATATTTCAAATTAAGTTAAGTTAAATATTCCAAGAACATAAAAGTAATTAAATAATCAAAACCGTAAATATACGAGGCCGGTCCCAAATCCGGCCAACCTGTAAAATATTGAGTAGCAGAGTTTAAACAAGGTCGTAGGAGCCGTCAAGGCGAACAATGTAGTGGTTGATCCATTGAGGTGTCCACGTCAGACAAGGTAAGAAAATCCACAAAGTGGTATTGGATGATCATCGACTGAAGATGGGTGAGTTATAGGCAAATGATAGGCATTTCAAAAAGTGTCATAGATTGTTTTTTGGCCGAAGATTTGTAGATGAGAAAGCTATGCGCAACATGGGTGCCGCGCTTGCTTTAAAAGAGCAAAAACAGCGCTGGGAAGATGTTTAAGTATTTTTATTGATTGACTTCAGAAAGGAAAAATCATCAGCGGCGAATATTATGCTTATTTATTGTGGTTTTTAGGTGATGAAATTATGGAAAAAAGACTGCATTTGGCGAAAAAGGAAGTACTGTTTCATCAAGACAATGCTCCAGTTCACACATTCACTATTACGATAGCCAAAACTAATGAATCAAAGTCCGAATTGCTTCCTTACGCACCTTAGTCGTCAGATTTAGCTCTCTCGGACTGTTTTCTATTTGCAAATGATTCGCCAAAAATGAAGAGGTGTAGTCAGCGGTTAAAGTATATTTTAATAAGTTTGACAGTTCGTGCTATAAACAAAATATTGAAGTTATTGAATATTGAGCTAAAAGGAGAGTATGATTAAAAATAAAGAAAATGTTCTCAACTTTTTTGTGTCTAGGGCGGCTAGTTTTGGGACGGCCCTTGTACATCTAACAATACTGAGAGAAAATTTTTATTACATTTTGACAGCCACCTCTATTACGAAATATCGTCGTACCCAATGAGGCGCTAATAACTAAAGCATTACGGGAATTTCAATCAGTTGAACCAACCTTTGTTGATTTACCAAAATTTAACAAGTTTTATTTGTATTCTAAACGTACGAGTATATTCGTAGATACGAATTATTTAATAGCATGTGGTGTTTTGCAACTAATTCTGAAATATCAGTTATGTTCACTGACTTACTGACTGACTTACATGTACTTCTATCCAATGTAGTTTTCTGCTGGTGCGAACTTGTGCGGCCTCCCGAAAGTCAAAAATCAAAATCAAATCAAAATTAAAAAATTGCTCTTAACTAAATTCCGATAAAAGGAACAAAATTGATAAAGTTTTGTACATTTGCAAAACTTAATAAACATAAATAACGGCCAATCAGTTAAGATGGAAAAGGCTTTAGAATTACACATATGATACTCGACATAACAAGTTTTATTTGGTAGCTGATCCAAACTCGTTGCCAGCCCATCGCAATTAACCTTATATAGGTACAGCTCTTATTTTGCTTAAGCCATGATGTTGCGGTATTGAGTTCATTACGGCTCGGTGCTCTATATTCTTGTTGATAATGGGCTACATTTCATTACTCTTGGTGCCATACAGATCTAGTAACTTATGGAAGTATTCTCTCCATGCTTGCAGTATGCTATGCGTATCCGTGATGAGATTTCTATGACTGTCCTTACAGAATGGAAGCCTTGTGTCATGGCGTTTTCCCTTGAAATCTTGGTAGAATTTTTTGACTTTGTGGCCACGGTTTGCCTTTCTTTGCCTTAATCGTGCGCTACAATTTTACTTAACAGCGGTAATTTTACTTAACAGTGGGCAGATCCATGCAGCAAATTCAACCTAATGTAATCAACACTTATTTCTGTATGTTTGGTTAATTCTTACTACATTCAACATATAAAACGGGGAACTCCCTACATATCACATACTTATCAGTAAGATTGGTATGTATTAGTGAATATTTTCTCACAAGACTTCATTCAGTGTTGCAGTGTATTTAGTTCGTGATATACGTTAGAGTTTTAAAAATAAAAATGCCATCAAAAAGGTACTCAAAACTTAAAGAAGAAATGCAATTTTGGAGGAAGAAAATAGTGCAATATCGTCAAATTTCATTGTAATATATAGGTATAATTCACCTGATCCAGACAGTGTTCGTGATTAAAAGCATACAGATGACAATATTATGGATGAAAATATCCCAATCAATGTGGAGATTGCTTCAACTTAGAGAAAAAAATATAAATCTGGAGGAATCGTGGCCCCGATACCGTCTTCTCCGTTGAAGGGTTGCCTTAATTCTGGAAAGTTTCACTTGTTTCTATTCTTTTTCACGGAATAGATTCCCGCACTATTTAGATTTTCTTACACTTTTGCCCAATGTAGGTCCCTTTACGAAAACACATCTGGTTTGTGTGGTGACAAGTTTTACTCTCTCTTTTATTTTTAATGTTTTTTAGTATTTATACAATTTGATCTTATTCTAGTTTTCTTTGTTCCACCCTACGTTTACATTATTTTATATGCAGTATTTTCTATATTTGATCTTTCTGATCATACGATTCTTATTGGCCTTTATATTTTATGACTCTGTTGATTTATGGTGTGAGGAGGTTTCCAATTTCTATTTTTCCTCATATTTTACGACTTAATTGAAGGGGAAGTTGGTTTAAATACTGTAGACTGCATATGATTATGTGATTTGGGTGCATTGAGCTTTGTTATAACACTGATACAGTTGAGCTTAAATATGATTTGGGAGACGAATCTGAAAGTGATAAAATTGTAGGGCCTTCTAGGTCAGTGTTGCAGACTCACTTAAACTGTATATTAAATTGTGATAGGGGCCTTCTACAAACCGGTTTAAAACAACAAATTCATTTAGAACACCCAAATCGACAATTTATCATATAGCAGAACACCTATAGATGTTGAAGAAGATAGAGTTCGAAATGCTGCTGAAAAACTAAGTGGGAAATCGCATATTGAACTACAGGGTGTCCATCGGGAAGGTATACTACTTTACTTGTTTATAATTTTTGATTAAATGGAAAAGAATGGATCTTATATTGATAAATGTTTTATTTAATGTCGGAAATTATGTATGGAATACAATATCAGATAAATGTCCGCCTCTGTTAGCCTCACAAATGTGAGTCCTTTTGTGCACATTTTTCATTACATTCTCACACATTTCACACGGTATTTCATTAATTTCATCAGGATTACTTTGTTGTACATAAACCTTGCTTTTCAGATATCCCCATAAAAAGAAGTCTGGAACAGTCAAATCAGGCGACCGTGGAGGCCAAGCAACATCACCATTTCTTGAAATAACTTGTTGTGGAAAGAGATCTCGCAGTAATTCCATTGTAATCCTGGCTGTATGCGATGTGGCACCGTCTTGTTGATACCACATGTTAATCAAGCCCAAAGCATGCAGTTGTGGCATTAAAAAGTTTTCAATCATATCACGACATCGCTCCCCATTAACAGCTACCGTTACGCCGTTTTCAGTTTCAAAGAAGTGAGGTCCAATGATTCCTCTTGACCAAATTGCACACCAGACTGCCACTTTTAATGGATGCAAAGGTGACTGATGAATAATTTGAAGGTTTTCCATTGCCCAGAACCGACTATTCTGTTTATTCACATATCCATTCAAATAAAATTGTGCCTCGTCACTCATTGTGATTTGTTCATGAAAATCGGGGTTGTCATGGACGAGCTGTAACATCCTATTGGCATATGTGCGGCGGCGTAAATGGTTTTGTGGAAGAAGCTCTTGTCTCAACTAAATCTTAAATGGAAACAAATGCAAATCCTTGTGCAAAATTGTGGCCAAAGTTGTTCTTTGAAGACCAAGTTCCTGAGTACGGCGTCGAATTGAGGTTGATGGATTGTTTTGAACACTTTCTTGAGCATCAGTAATGTTTTCAGCCGATCTTGCATTACGTTGTGGTCCATGCTTGGCCCTATCAGCTACAGACCTTCATTCTTCGAAATCATTTACTACACGATAAATAGTGAGTCTTGTTGGCACGTTGTTTCTCCCAAAAATTGCACGTAACTTTCTCATCGTCACAGTAATCGATGATTGATTTTGATAAAATGTTTTAACTATTAAAACACGTTGGTTTATCGAATATTTTTCCATAATAAATTTGCCACTTCTCTACTTCAGAACTGCCAAATATCAACTGTCAAGCCTAATGTTTACTGAAATGGCGGCAAAACAAAGTAGTACAGCCTCCCGACGGACACCCTGTATTTTTTTTTTTTTTTTTTTTTGTGATGATGGAATGCTGCGTAAAACCATGCAAGTGCAACGGAATGACTACGCTCTCCCTCTGGTACCTCCCATACAAAATTATCTTATTTGACTTATGCATTCCCAGATTCCTGCCTTTCTTTCAATTGTACTTTATTCAGTATAATCGAGTTCGCATCAGGTATTTAACATTTGGCTACATTTCCTAAATTAAGGACTTGAGAAAACTACAATTTTGCTTCTCTCATTGATTTCATTTACAGTATTTTTTGATAACAACCTGTTAGTTTACCTTGCGCCTTCTGGCGCTATTTACACTTTTGTAGCAACGCAAGAGGACATGATTGAAGGTAGATGTAAATCCGTTCACCTGACTGAAATTTCTGTACAGGTTGAATTAATTCATGTGTAAAAGTAAAAAAAATATAAAAACAAATTAAAGCATTTCTGGTAGACGCTCTCGCACACCTATCCAATTTACGGTGTTGTTGAGTTACAACATTTCATTCGCTGGTGTGGCAAATACGCGATTTAAAATTGTAACTGTGGAAAGTAAAGCAAAGACTCACTAAGCCGCAATTTAATTTGCACATTTGAATACTTACCAGTAAGTTTTAATTTAGCTCCGTTCATACACCATGAAATGCGGTCCCACCACCGACACAATTTATTGTCTTCATTAGGGTTCCGTAGTAGGGTTCGCTGTTCAACAACGTATACAAAGTAATATTTTAGCAAAAATGATATGAAAAATATTTCAATAAATTGTCTTGAGCACTCGTAGAAATGTTAAAATGAAATTAGGAGGGCGAATGAGAATGTTAATGTTTGAATATGTGGCGTTTTGTCCTATGGAAGACGATGAAGTAATTAATTTAAAGAAGGCGCTGTGACAAAAATATGCTACGTTGTCGATTTTACAAAATCGTCAACAACGCATTGGCCTTATGATCCAACATGATGTCGTTGAAAATTTATCTCCGCTTACGTTTGTGCTGCACTTATTTACTCATATATATGTATATGTTGTTTACATACGTGATATCTGTGGCATTGCAAATGACATATTTTTTTTTTTTTTCATTTTTCGGAATATGTTCATTTTTGAACTTCATATGGTGGAGTTAACGTTTTAATTTCCGTTTAAGTCTGAAGAACAAAAAAATAAGCCATCATCATAGCTATATTAGTATGCTGAACATATTGTATATTTTACGGTAATTAAGTTTGTGCTCGGCGTAAACCGAGCCAACATGGTTTGAATAAAGAAATTTCGTAAATAAGAGAGTGTTAGCTGCGGAACACGTAACACAGATTGCGATGGAATTAGAATATATATTAAAAGATGGCTGTTTAAAGCCATACGATTGCTTCTGCAGACTTAGTTTTAGTTGATGCTCATAATTACTCAGATATGGAAATGACTTTAGTAAATTATAAATCTATTAGCACAGAACATAAAAAAACGGCCATTATTTTACACTTTTAGTGGAAAAATTGTCAAGTTTTCAATAAATCAATACAGAAATTTCAGCCTAGTAAATTGACTTACAAAAAATTTATTCTTAAAGTAACGGGAATTAAATTTTTTTCCTTCAGTTATCTTCAATTTCCTTCAGTCTTCTACAACGAAGTTACCACCTCCAAAGATTTATTATAAACTTAGGCCATCGCTTCTTTTTACCCCCGAAATATTTCTGGTTTCAAAACCGCCAGCCTAGCTGGACTGTCAGCTGCTAAATACCTGTCATCTGAAATGTTATTAATGTAGCGAAAGATGTGCCATTTACGGATATGAAAGTTCCTTGCTTTTGAAACATTCCCAACGCATTCAATCGCTTGGAAATGGATTGGCAGGTAAGTCTTAGTACTGAAGCAAGCTCTACCTGCATTTTTCGTTTTCTTTCACGCGAAAGGTCGTCAACATCAAAATCATCACTCCAGCCGCCGTTTTCTTCGATTGAAAGAAAAAATTAATACTTTCCTTATATGTCGCTCATTTGGCACAAAATCATACATATTCACAAAAGAATATGATGTACAAAGAAAATCACTATTGTGTCGAGGCGGTATGTTTACATATGCCTAGACTTGGCTCACGACGTTTCGCCATATATTGGCAAACAGTGAGAACTTAGTTGAACACCAATATTTCATTTAAAAAATTACTTGAATTTCTTATATTGTAGTTGCTGCACCGCCCTGTGTTGTGAGGCTATTATGTAAATTTTGTCGTTTTCGTTTCTCAAAGCCTATCAAACGCACGCCGTTTTCTAAACTTAATTCCAAACAATTGTTTGAAAGATATAAGACGTATTGAAAGTAAATTATTTTTGAATGCCATTGAAGGCTTTGTTTAGTATAGATAAAATGATGCGATTAAATGATACAAGTTGTTGTGATTCCATCATGTCCCTCTTACAGAACCCTTTGTCCTTATTGACAACAAAAAGTGGGACAGTCGATCTTTATAAGTTCCTCTTGAGCCGAATATTTCACCAGCAAAATCTTTCAATGATTCCTGCCAATCCCAAACAAACATCAAACTCTTTCTTAACTTGGCCACCGTTTAAGCCAGCCCACCGCCATCGTATGACGTCTATATATTGAGATTTTTTGTATCCAGCATTATTCAAATACGCACAAAACAATCCATATTTTGTTCAATATTTATTTACTGGTGTAGTCGAAGCAGTTCTTAAATGATGAACAAATTTGACAATTTTGCATTATTCTGTTGACATTTTCTATTATCGACTTTCCAGAGCGTGGCGAAAACTTTAGAATGGGAATGACGAAACCAAAATTGTCAAATATGGCATGTTATAATATGAGATAAATGAGTCATTTGGGGAGAGTATAAGGAAGAGTTCGGTCAATCAAAAGTTTTAGTAGTGAAAAAATCCTAGAAATTTTATGCAAATAGAAACAAACAAAGTACAAAATGGGATGTCCAAAATAATACATTTTTTCAAAAGTTTGATTTATTTATTTATTTATTATTATTTTTTTTTTTTTTTGTTTTTGGTTTGGCCGAAGAATAATGTTTTGGAAAACTGGTCTTCAATTTTCAAATTTACCCAGAAAGGAAGAAAAAATTGCGAAACCAATGCTTTCCTTCCTAAATGACCATAACAATTGATATTATTATAGATTATGCGCCGCGCGCACAATATAAACTCAAGCCTTTCGTTATTCGGCTCTCTTTTTCCAATTCACCTCACAAAATTTTGAAAGTGCTTTGCAGGCCTGGTTCTACCAATGCAATTTTGATTGTCCTCTTCAACGTCGTCCAACGATTTCTTTGACGAAAATCTTTAGTACCTGAATATTTGGGTGCATTCGCACAACATGACTCAGCCAAACCAGTCGCTGTATTTGGGACAGCTTGACCACGACGGCAAATAGCTCATGTTTCATTTAATGCCGATATCCTCCATTAACGATATTTTCGAAATTTTCTTTTTACTTAAAGGGTCATGTGAAGCATTTGGTCAAAACCTAATTGATAGTTTAAACGTTTGTTTAAATGTTTCTTTGCCATGTCCTTCCGGTGAGGGCATCAAAATTCGGTAAAATTATACCAATATTTTACCAATCGCCAGTTGACATTGTTTATAAGATTAAAGATTAATTAAATATGTACGAAAACAAATTTATCCAAGAGTTTCCGCGGTCTATAAGTTTGCCACCCACTACTTCAATAAGTTTCGCTATTGTGGTAAACAAGCATCTGCAGTTGAACTTGAACTTTGGCAGTTAACAAGTAATTCAATTTCCTATCTTAGGAACGCTCTCCTCTTCACGCACCTCTTCACTTGCGGTAATGTAGTTTCCTGTAAACCACCCGAAAATTTTTGTGGTTCACATGAATGGGGTTTTAGTTTCATTTTAATGAAATATGTTTATTTTGTATTAAATTAATGTTTTAATAATGAGAAAAATGGGAAACATGCTCCAATGCTGAAAATTTGGTTTCAGTGTATATGAAAATGCATAATTTTTGACCGAAATACTAGTATAAACCCTGCTAAACACGTTTAGGTATTGCTAAGCAGAAAAAAGATTTCCTTGAATTTGCTCTGGGGTTTGGTGGGAAACTTGAGATTTTTTCTCATTAAAAACATCATAAGTGGCACGGACCAATTACGATGGGAAAATCTTTCATTTGCTGGTAATAAAAACAATTAAACTTTGCTTTGTGCATTACAAGTTTCGAAAGCGAAGGTTTAAACTAGAGGAAAAAGGTATCTTGAATATTTTTGAGCATTCGACAAGTTTTCTCTTAAATAAAAGCCTGACTACAATTTCTGTTGTTAATCCAATGCATTATTTGTCAGTATAAATAATTTTTCTGCCCGATATTTTGCTTCGGACTTTCGCTTTGTCCCCATAGTCTCTATGGAAGTCGAAATTTCAACAATACGAATGTCATTGCGGTTGTCTTTACTCCAGGCAATACCAAACGTAGTCAATTTCATATTACTTAGTGAGTATGTTTTGTATATAATTACGAATACAGCAGTCGAAATAGTTAAATATATCTCTCTGAAGTGTTATGTTTATACCACATTAAGGCTATTTAAACATGTAGCTATGCTTACAAATGTCTAATAACCCTCAAATAACTCAAATAGATTCACATACATTAATAATGCAGCCAAATCAAATTTGCAGTCAGAATTTCGTAAACATATTTGAATTTTAAATTTTTAATATGCCTTTTATGTCCTTTTTCCGTGTATATTTGTTATATACAAATATTCTGGTTGTTTGTGTGTGTGACAAATTATAAAGGTTTTGCTTTAAATATTATCCTGTTTGCTTATTACACATTTCAAAATAAATATAATCCTGTGGAGGATTTTCTGTTATTAATACAATGAAGTCGAGATGAAGTCGATTTTACGGCGTAAAATGTATTTCATGGACGGCTATTTACAAAAAAATCGTTGAATTTAAAAATGATAAACTTTGCTAGTTTATGAGTAGAGTTGCCATCGCGTTTATTATCAGTTAAGTCGATTCGGTATGTTGATATATGTGTGGAAGGTATGCCACAATCCTATTAATGCAGAAAATAGCCTATAAATTCATCAGCGAAAATTCACTTGAATTTACCCATTCAAAGATTTAAAAGATATTTTAAGCTCAACCATTAACTGAAATATCGAATTTCGAAATAAAGGATTCACTTTTAACTTTTATTGATAGACTTGAGCTCACGACTAACATTCATATATTTCTACCAAACGTTCCCATATGCTAAAGCATAAGGGCGCCGGAAGGCAACAGTCAAGGAATCCATAACATAAATAAGAAAGCTCAAAACGACATTCGGAATCATCGTTAATCAGTAGGCCCCAATCAGTGAACTTAAAAATAGAATGCTTGTAAGCGCATACCTATAGAATGTAACAAATTCCTCATATTCTCATTCGGCTTTGCAAGAAAATTTGTTTTTTACTTTGAAGCATGTAAAATTTAACTCCTCTGACTATTTGTTTGACTTTGGAGTAATTAGGACAGTTTGCAGAATTTCACAGTTGTGGCTTCCTGCCTCCGGACAAGATAACTAAAGTGAGAAGGCAACTAATTCGAGAAACCTGAATGGCATGCTAATGGTAATGATTATTTGTTACTGAAACTCACCTCATATACCAGCCTAGTGGTCGCGCTGCTCCTGAGAGCAGAGATCTTCATGATATACGGCTTATAAAATATTGAGAATTCGTATGGAATTTATCATATTTGAAACAATCTTTCACTTCACAAATGGATCAGTTTCTCACCAGAATCAAAGCTGGAAATCACATTTATAGAGCACATTTTTTAATGCAAGATCATAAATCGAAAGTATAGTTATAGTTATAAATTTTTCGTTTTCAAATGAAGTTAAATAAAACACACAAAAAGCCGTGATTTCGATGAAACTTTTGTTTCATTATAATGCTTGAATCTTGCCATCATGTACTTAATACAATGTCATTCAAATGACCGCTTTTGGATTGGTTGCAGCAGTGGATTTCGAAAAAAATCGATTCAATGACACCTCCCGATCATAATGCGCACCTAAAAGTCAGTTTTTCCGGTTGCAATGCAAATAATGCAATTTCCACAATCACTTTAGGGTTCTTCGAGCCCCATATGCGATAAGTTTGATTGTTGACGTAACCACCGAGTAAGAAATTAACTTCATCGCTGAAAAGCATTTTGTTGGATTGAAGGCCCACGTTTAAATAACCACTTTTGTAATAAGATTTAACTATTTTTAAGAATTCTTCGGTTGTTAAACTAACCATATTCGCAAATGGCTCATCTTTCACTAAATAAATAACACTTCAGATGACAGATACTTAACAACTGACAGCCTTGCCAGACCTTTGGTGTTAAAACCACAATATATAGGTAGATATCCCTATACAATCTCAATCAGAACTGAAACTGTCTAATTTCATTTCTTGGCGGAGAAGTATGCGGAATTTAAAAATGCCTGTTTAATGAATTTACGATATTAAACTCTCAGAAAATTTCAGTTATTTCAAAATTTTGTATGTTATTCAAGTTGAAAAATTTTAAATTACATAAAAAAACGTCTCATAGACTTAGTCGGAGTAGAAATTGTTCCTAATGTTGTTTTGGGTGAGTGAATTTAAATCAAAATTATCAGCCTGTTTCCATAAAATGAATCACCCAATTCGTTTGCCAAGCTAATGTACAATTGTACATTTTATTCGTATTTGTAGTTAAAATATATTATTTTTTTGTTTGAAGAACTACTATCTCTACAATCTGTTTTAGTCTTATAAAAGACCAGTTAAGGATACTTTTGTTCAAAAACGATTCATCCTACCTTTTTGAATGTTTCATGAAAACAGGCTGACTATGTTGTTTCGTTTTGGATGTGTGAAACAGAAACAAAATATAAAGCCTGTTCCTATAGAGCGAATCTCCCGATTCCTTTGGTATGAAAAGAACGATTAGCTGTGTTCTTCCTTGCAATTTGATAGATTTCAGTTTTTTTTTTTTTTTTTTTTTTGAGAAGGATTATCATAAAATTATTATTTTTGAATGGAATAATAATATGAAGTAATGTTGAAAACATTGTTGTTTAAAAAATTTATAGTTGATGAAAACTTTCAAATATTTTATAAAATCTGTTTAAAATCCTGTCGTCTTAGGACGATAGAAATGCCTTTAGCATCCAGGAAATACTTTTCACCACAATATGAGGATTGTGGTTACGAGAAGGGAAGTCTAGGGAATTTGACTTGTGTTGATACACCGGTAAGTGGAAGGTACTTGCCTTGATCGTTTCCTTGGGTAAATGGAGAATTTACTTAAGATTTTTTTTGTAAAAACTTACATTTATTATAGAGATTTGTGAGTTTCTCTGTCTTTGATGAGGATCTCGAGAAAAAGAGACCGAGTCACCGTGATCTTGTGCCACGAAACCTCGGTTTTATTTTCGACTAATTTATGCTAAAGATAAAGAGCAATAATTGCCATATGGCTAAAAAATAATATTACAATTCATGGTAGTATGATTAAGTATGAAAGTACAATGCATTTTGTACATCTAGATAATGCATTATGTATGATTTTTAATTCAAAAATAGGTATGGAAATTCATAATATATATATATACATAATTCAGTTAATAAGAATAAAAAAAAAATAAATTATTGAACGGTATATAATCCGTTCAACAAAATCCATGTTAACAAAGCTTTCCTCCATAGACGATTCGTTCGCCTACCATTTTGAGCGCGTTAGAGGAACAGGTTGTGAATACAATTTTGGTTCAGTTGCCGGAATTGGAAACAGTATTATGTATAATTACGAGTTAGATGCTAGAAACTAAAGGGTGTCCTAACAAGAATGCAAGATTTAAATCTATATATATATAAATCAATTGCTGTGCGTTAGTCTCGCTAAAGCTCGAGAACGGTTGGACCGATTTGGCTCATTTTGGTCTTAAATTATTGGTAGAGTATTCCGGAAGGTTTAAAAGGTTTTATTTGAAGTGATAGATGGCGTTGGAGATGAGATTTTTGCAATTAATTTTTTTTACTATTATTTACCACATTAACATTTTGAAGGCATAACAACTTTTGCCGGGTCAGCTAGTTTCAAATAAAACACAGATATTTAAAAAAAAAATCTTGAAACTTTATTATATCGTAAACTAATTAGAATGAGGTTATGTATGGAATAACACATCGGGCAGATGGTCGCCGCGGCTTTGCTGGCACACACGCGATCTTTTAATGAAATTTTCAATGACCGTTTTGCATAAATGCTGTGGTATTTCATTAATGCATCGTTCAATTTCCTCTTTTAAGACTTGAAACGTCGTCGGCTTATTCGCGCAAACCATCGACTTCAAAAAACCCCAAAGAAAAAAGTGTAATGGTGTTAAATCGCACGATCTAGGCGGCCAATTCTGGTCTCCAAAACGCGAAATAACACGACCGGGAAATCACTGATGCACCAATTGAATTGTTTCTCTGGCTGTATGACATGTGGCGCCGCCTTGTTGAAACCACATGCCCTCCACATTCAGTTCTTCAATTCTAGGCACGAAAAAACTGGTTATCATTTCACGGTACCGAATACCATTGACTGTCTTGCGTTTTTGTTGGGACACCCTTTAATACAAATCAAAATTATTTTCGGGTTAGTGTGCATGGTTGTTTCGTACAAACAAATATTTTGATAGAACATCATGACAACAAAAAATGTACTGTGACACAAATGAAGCAAATTCATTGGTGGCCTTATAAATATGAAACGAACCTTATTTGTCTAAATTGTACGTCCCATAAGCAAATTATGATAATTATCGACAATGATGCAGATTACCACGCATCGTGCCACAACTTGGTCAGAATATCAGTACCATGGCTTAAAAATAACAAAACCGCGAGCAGTGATGCCCTGCTAACTACTGCGGCATTAGTCTTGTACCAACTGTCGCAGTAACAATCTTTCACCCACAGCTTATAAGGTTCTGCAAAGATATTTAAAAAATTAAAATCAGCTCTTTTTTTTTTGGTAAATCCGAAACTATAGAGGATGCTCAGTAAATCCAAAAGAAAGCTTAAGAAAAACATATACCACCTTTTCGTCAATTATAAAGCTACCACTGACAAGGAGCCTTTAGTCATTTTACATCAAAACTAGGCTTTGGATATGGTGACAGCCAACCATGTGACGCTTTCAACATACTTTTTGAGGCGATCATGAGGAAAGCTGCAATAAAATGTATAGACAATTTCTGTGAGATGCTACTGCAGTCTTCTCAAGCATTAAGAACTGGTCATCAGAAATGTGTATCCCCGTAAAATAGAATGAAAACAAATTAATTATTGTGACGAGAAAATGTCTACCTTTTTGGGAACATTACGTGAATGTGGACAACTATAAATAATTTTGATGTAATTTTTGCCTAAATTCTAAATGAAATTTACAATGTTAAACTAATAAATTGCAGCAACAAACTAGTTGTTTAAGGCTGTTTAAAGCTCAGGTTTTTTAAACAATAACATTACATTTATACAAGCTTATCCATTTAGTGTTTTCAAAACCGCCGGTCTGGCAAAACTGTTCAATAGCTGTCATCTGAAGTGTTATTTATTTAGTGAAGGGTTCACCATTTACGAATATGGATTGTTTAACAACTGAAGAACGCGTAAAAATAGTTAAAACTTACTATAAAGTGGTGATTCAAACGTGGGAACTTTTCTTGCATTACGGGGTGATTATGCTCGTCATAATCGACCTACTATGCAAGGAATTATCAAGATTATAACGAAATTTGAAGAGTGGAGGCATTGCAAATGTGGTCAGGCCTGTGCATCATCGCAATGTACGCACTTTCGAAAATGTCGCTTCTGTCAATGAAAGTGTTGCGGATAACCCGAATTTCAATTCAGAGCGCTATGGCTGTATGATAACCTACTTTTTCTTGACTTGCAACTTAATACGAGTGTTATGAACTGAACAATACGTTGGACTTTTTTGTGTGGCTACACCAAAAACCGTGTTTACGAGGATAATCTACAAACGTTAGAGGATATTAAAACAAACATTCGCCAAATTATCGCCGAGATACCCGAAATGAGGGAAAAGTAGTTGAAAATTAACTCAAAGGAACAACTGCTGTAAACAATCCAGATGCTGCCATTTAAATTATAGTGAAATAAACATTTTATCGAATTCATAGCCTTTATGTGTGCTTTATTTACCTTTTTTTCTTTGAAACCAAAAAATGAATAACCCGGTACTTTTGCAGTGCAGCATTTGGTATGCGTAAAATAAATTATTTTGCTGAAGGGCGTGAGCGCAAAGCCTGCCTCCGCACACAATAATAAAATTTCATTCTTATAACTGCGAACACCTGTGAAACTGATGGATCAGAGACGAAAATATTATTTCTCCACCTATGTTTTGTTGCTTCCATAATACACAAAGCATTCGTTACTTCAGCGTTCTTTGTTATCTTGTCCTCTTGGCCAACAGGAAAAAGAGAATATTTTCCTATCAACTTTATCGCACATTTGACTCGCTAAGCCATAGGCAGCTTTTGGTAGATCATTTCCATTTCTTAGTGTCGTTAATATTTGTAATCGGATGCTGTAAATACTCCACATTATTTGAACAGTGGCAGTTTTGAGAGGAAGAGCCATCATTTCGCATAAAATTGGCATAACATTCAATGTCATTTATTCGGAGGCGCATTGTGAACTACGCATACGGCTGATGAATATAATTTTGGTAATAATATTTACAGAGATGGGATAGAAGTACAGAACCAAAAATTACAGTTATTGTATAATAAAAATAAACATTGCTCGATTTGTTATGGGGAGAAATTATTCCAAGTACGTATTCTCAGTGAAATTTTGGTTCTTTTGAACGAAAGGAGCAATCAGGTCCCCACTTTAGTTGAGAAAAAAAAAAAAAAAAAAAAAAAATACTTATCTAGTTGTTCTATACTATGTTTTGTTTGCTAGCTAAAAGCACTATGCCTTGTTAATTGATTGACACTGAAAGCAACCATTCAAATTCATACACTTTTTGAAAACTATCAAAAATATATTTCTGTGGATATTTCATTTGAAAAACTGAACTCCGATATGTGATATATTGTGAGTGATGGGACAATATTTTCGTCACGTGCACCCATCTTGTTGCGAACGTTTGCGTTGCCTATCCATTGGTTTTTCTATAAAATATCTCATCAATATATCGGGAAAACAATATGAAAAAAAAAAAAAACATATTAAACTTACAGGCAAATAGTGAAGTTGCTATAGCGATGTTATTGCAATATTTTGCTTATGCATCACTTGAACAGTAACGATGCCTTCCCATTTAAATATGACAAGAAGCAACATCAATTTTTGCAACAGCATACAAAAGCGCCGAATAACAGTTTTCATACACCGTATTGTTGTATATTTTTTCAACAACCGAACAATATCAGTAGAATATTGATTTCCTCTGGGCAATGTAAGCAGAGAAAACAATATTGGTATGTTAAGAGCTATGTAGCAGTAAAACAGATAACCATTTCAAGGATTCGTAGAGAAGCCCCAAATTGCATGTCAAAATAACGAAAGTAAAAATGCATATATAGTATACTCTTTGTTTTAATTTTTTAGAATGCCATCAATTTTTAATTTTTTTTTTTTTTGCAATAACGAAACAAAAATACTTTTACCTATCAAAATGCGGTCTTATTGTTACTAATTTAGGTTTAATTTTTTATAGTATTTGAAATTTAAATAAAACATAAATAAGAAGATTGAAAACGCCGAGGGACTTCAAATAACTTTTCTTGTAGATGTTGTGTGAGCGTAAATATCTTCTATGTTCTAGATTTTAGGGGATGAGACTTAAAGAAATCCTAAAAAATCGTGCCAAAGTCGCTCAAATTTGAAGTTATACTGACATTTTTTACACCTTCGACCGGTATGATAAACTTGTATATTATTTGATATGGCCAATAACATAACAACCAAAACGAGGGGTTTAAAGTGTCAAGTATTTATTGAACGAATGCGTTTCATCAACTTTTAAATCGATTGAGCGACGTTTGTCTGTCTGTCTGACATGATAACTGCCGTAAATCTATATGGAACTTCTTGCATAGCTTATAGCAGCCGAAGACTGTAAAAGGCCTACATGGGCTCACGCCTTCTGCCACCTGCCATACAAAATAACCAATTTTCCCAAATTAAATTTTTCCATTGTAACTCTTAATTCACAGGCAGCAATTACATGAATTTTTGTCCATTAGTTTGCTCTATAATTCCAGATAAAATTGTAAGACTAACCATGCTCCTTCTAGTATCTCCCTTGCAAATGATCCATCCAACCCATACATTCTTAGATTCATATTTTTTATCTGATTACACTAAATTTAGTTGAGTAAAATACGTTAGCTATAGAGGTGTACCTGAATGAAAATGAACCACTTCGTCCAACCCCTTCTGGTACCTCTCACACAAATAGACTGAAATTTCGCACTCCAATTTTTCCCCTGTAACTCTTTAAAAGAACGCCGCAGGGAACTGTATTTTCACTGTTCACTGTTTCCCTCTACGATTTTTTTCTAAAATCTGGGAAAATCGACTTGTTAACAATGCCCCTTCTGGTACCTCGCATATAAAATGCCGATTTCGTAATTCTTTTTCAATCCATATTTAATCTTTTCCTTGTAAAGTCTAACACAAAGGCTACCGCGAACAGAATTTTTTGGTTATTGTTTTGCTCTATGATTATTTTCTAAAATCTGGAAAATCGACCCGTTAACAATGCCGCTTCTGGTACCTCCCATATAAAATGCCGATTTCGCAATTGCTTTTCAATTCAAATTTAATATTTTCCTTGTAAAGTCTAACACAAAGGCTACAGCGATCCGAATTTTTTGTTTATTATTTTGCTCTATGATTCTTTTTTAAAATTTGAGAAAATCGGCTCGTTAACAATGTCCTTTCTGGTACCTCCCATATAAATTGATTGATTTTGCAATCATTTTTTAAATTTAAATTTAACCTTTTCCTTGTAAAGTCTAACACAAAGGCCACAGCAAACTGGTTTTTTTCATCGTTTTGCTTTATAACTCTTTTCTAAAATCTGGGAAAATCGACTCATTAATCACTCTCCTTCTGGTACTTTCCATATAAATAGGCCGATTTTGCAATATTTTTTCAAATTAAATTTCAAATTCAATCTTTTCCTTGTAACGTGTAACACGACGACTACAGCAAACTGGTTTTTTTTTCATCGTTTTGCTCTATAACTCTTTTCTAAAATCTGGGAAAATCGACTCATTAATCACTCTCCTTCCTGTAATTTCCATGTAAATTGGCCGATTTTGCAATATTTTTTCAAATTAAATTTCAAATTCAATCTTTTCCTTGCAACGCCTAACGAAAAGGCTGCAGGGGACGGAATTTTTGTTCCATATTTTGCTCTATTATTTTTTTCTAAAATCTGGAAAATAAGGTTCATTAATCACTCCCCTTCTAGTACTTTCCATATAAACTAGACAATTTTTTGAAATTCAAATTTTCATCTGTATTGCCTAACAAAAAGGCTGTAGCGAACTAAATTTCTGTTCATTGATTTGCTCTGTTCTATTCTTGGTCAAACATTAAACAGCTACACCAATTTCAAAGACATTTGGTACACGTTGAGCGTTTGCTAAGGTAGTACTCGAGAATAAAAATTAAGCGCGTTGCCACTCCCCTCCCGGTACCTCCCATAAAAATTCATCGATTTCCCGAAATTCAATATTTTCCCTGTAACTCCTAACTAGTAGATTTCAAAGACTTACATAATTGTTTATCGTGATGCTTTGTACCGATATAATGCAAGTATTAGTAGCTTTGTATACTTCTATCAATTCCATTGAGTTCAGTCAAATTTGGCACACATCGTGAGTTTTATACACTTAATTCTGAGGATGAAAATAGCGCGTATTTGCCTGCCTCCCATATAAATTGATCGATTCAGCTTAAAATTTTTGTCAAGCATTTAATTGAAATGCATGTTAAAGTGTTCTGTTACCTCTTATTCAAATCATCCAATTTAACTCACATACTTCAGAAATTATTCATCTGTGCTGATTACAGTATTGTTAATCCAGTATTGTCAGTTAATCCAAATAGTTTTTCATAGTGCATTCTGTGCAGGTGTGCAAGTACAGGGTGGCACACGAATCGTACTACGGTGTAACAGTAACTGTCAATGGGTACCGTTATTTAAAAATGTTGAAACATTTTTATGCCCAAAGCCATTTTAACAGCATTTGGTCCTAGCAACATGGAGCAACAGCACACATGGCCAGACCAGTTATGAAAGAGCTGCTATAGAGTTCCTAAATAAATTAATATTCAGAAATCCAGAAATCTCACTTTCCGCTGCCTTCAAGGCCACCTGACCTAACGGCACTGGAGCTTTTTCCACGGGGTTATATCTAGCAAGCGGTGCACAAAATGAAACCCAAGAATTTGAAAATTTGAAAGAATTGAAGCAGTATTGTGAATTAATTAAGAGCATTTGTCAATACGAACCTAGCCATTTGTCATACCTAAACATTATTAAATAATTGCAATAGACAATGCAATGCAATGGAAAATTTAAATTACGTGTGAGAAGTTATAGGTGTGCGGAAAAACATTAAACTGTGCCAACTTCCATAAAGATATATGGCAGTTATCGAGTCCACCAGCCAGACAGACGGACACCCCTCAAAATACTCGTATATGAAAAGTTACGAAACATATTTGGTTAAAAAATACTTGACACTTTGAAAATTCCTCCTAGGTGCTACATTTTTAGCCCTATGAAATGGTACAGGGTGGTGCACGAATCTCGCTTCGGTGCAACAATAACTGTCAATGGGGACCGTTATTTAAAGATCTGCGCCGAAGACGTACCCGTTTCAACAGCATTTGGTTCCAGCAAGATGGAGGAACTGTATTTATGTCCAGATCGGTTATGGCGGAGCTCTAATGGAAATTCCTAAACAAGATAATATACAGAAACTCCACTTTCTCCTAGCCACCAGACCTAACCTGCAAAATATTTTTTTATGGGGCTATGTCAAACCGAAACGAAAGAATTTGACTGAATTAAATCGGTCCATTAAAACAATAATTGAGGCGATTCCGAACTTCAACCCTTCCAACAGCAACGAATAATTTTTTGATCAGATGTCGCATATGCGTGAATTAATATTGAGATCATTTACAGTCTCTTATCTTCAAAACCAATTAGTTCTATAAAATAAAATTGAATTTTCTATACAATAAGAAAAAAATAAATTAAATACATAGTTCAAAAAAAAAAACAAAGTAATTTCAGTTTATTTTTGTTGAGCCATTGGTGTGCCACCCTGTATATACAGGGTTGCCCATATTCGACGGACCCATCTTGCAACGCCATAACTTTTGACAGAGATGTCAGATCGCTTAATGACATACCGCGTTTGAAGCGTCAGTCCAAGCAGATTTTTACCATGGAACAATACACGCCACGCGAGCGCTCTGAAATAGTTGAAATTTACATTCAACAGAAGGAGTCAATTGTGAAAACTCAACGTGCTTTTAAAATATTAAAAAATGTGAGAAGTGCGCCTTCTAAGAACACCATTAAGCGTTTATACGAAAAATTTTCGACTGGTGAGGCTCTTTCTAATCCGAAGAGGCCAAATGAAAGTCGACCAAGGCGATCGGCCGAGAATATCGCTGCCGTACGAGCCAGTGTTGAGAGGTCCCTAAGAACATCGCAAAAACGCCGTTCTCAGCAGTTGGGCATGGCTCGGTCCACTTTACAACGGATTATTCGCGTTGATTTGCATTTGTTCCCGTACAAAATTCAATTGACGCAAAGATTGTTGCCTGCGGACAAGCCTCGTCGATTGGAATGGGCCCAACGAGTCATCGAAATGGCCGATGATGACGAGCAATTTTGGAACAAATCATGTCCGATGAAGCCCATTTCAAAGAAAAATTGCCGTATTTACGCCACTGAAAATCCTCAGGAGATTCAAGAATTGCCTCTTCATGACGAAAAAGTCACAGTTTGGTGCGGCGTTAGTGCGAAAACGGTCATTGGGCCGTTTTTCTTCCAAAACGAAAATGGCCATGCTGTTACCATCTACCAGGAGCGTTATCGCGACATGATGACCAATTTTGTGATGCCAATTATTCGTCGAAAGCGTATGAGGCAGTTCTGGTTTCAACAAGACGGCGCTCCACCGCACACAAGTCGCATAACAATCGATTTTCTGAAGAATTTGTTTCCGGGCCGTTTGATGTCGAAAAGTGGTGATTTGGACTGGCCACCGCGTTCGCCCGATTTGACGCCCGCTGACTTCTTCTTGTGGGGACATTTGAAGTCAAAGGTTTACGTTAACAAGCCAAGGACCGTAGAAGAGCTCAAGGACAACATTCGTGAAGAAATAGCCGCTATTCCGGCCGAAATGTTGGCGAAAACGATGGAAAATGCTGCAAAAAGGGCACAATACGCCATCAACGCCAGAGGCGGCCATTTGAGAGATATCATATTCAAAAATTGATGTAAACAAATCTACTTGGAACAAATTAAATGAATAAGATTGCCAACCGCCAAATTTTTATTTTTTTCTTTGATTTTTTTTTTAAAAACATGGGTCCGTCGAATATGGGCAACCCTGTACTTCCATTCCATGCCTTCGGAGGGAAGGTATAAAGAGAGAGAGAGTAGCGTTGAGTACTATGTATTGTTTGTATGTTATTTGCCATTTTGAGGGCAACCTTTGGATTGTCTATGAAATGACTGTTGAAAGAACCAAAGTGTCCCCAATTTGAAGTCATGATCTCCATGATAGCTATTTTCTAACCTTACGAACACTAAAACGTAACCAACCAAGTAGTGGAATTAGTGGTTCAAAATGCATTCTATGGGTATAAATTTGAAGACTGTATGCGGGTCTTGTAACATCCTTCCCAAATTACATAGGGTGATAATGGAAATATTCTTCGCTCTCATTGGGGTTTCTAAATAGAGCGGGGCGATCCTTCCGAACTTTTGAATTGTGTCTTCTTCCGTGGTACTATAACCAAGACTATAGTGTGCAAAACGCTAAATAATAATAACTAAACATGTAAAAATTAAGCTTGCTTAGAAAAGAATTAACGCCTTTATAAAAAGCTGGTTTCCTGTTTGCAAAAGGCAAGATGAGACACCTAATCTTTACCTCTAAATTGAAGGGCTATATGACGAATAAAAGACCATTCAACCTCTTATTTGTAAATGCTGGACTGGAAACCAACCTGATACATATTTGAAATCATCGTATGATTATTTTGCCATCTTAGATACCACGAATCTGGTGTCAAAAGATGGAAAATAATGTATAGAAATACGTGATTACTTTTCCGCACAAGACTATTATGTGCTGAAACATGAAACATTTTACTTTTGAGAGTGGGAGAATATAACAATAACTGCACTGCACAGACGAAAATAAGTGAAGTGTATTTTAATGCTCATGAGAATTGTGCTTCCCATAGGAATGTAGCCATTGTGCTGCACATCCCACAACAAGTAAAGTATTTATCGTAGGCTCGCTTTGTAGTTTTTTTTTTCACTTTTAACGTTTCTGAGCTAAGCCGCAACACGTCCTCTTGTGGGTAATTTGCATATGCAAATATGAAAATTGTTTGCAGTATGAAAACCGTAACTATTTGTTAATGCAGTGAGCTTATTAACATATATTTATCATAAAATGAGCAATTGTGATTGCACTTGTTTACCTCCAGTGACAATTTGTTCATACAAGGCTGAGGACAAAAAAATACACTTTTTTAAGGAATTCAGATATCGTCATTAACATATCCCTCTTAAGCAACGTTACAATCGGACCAATTCTTCTCTAACTTTTTTCTTACATTATATAAAAGGGTTTTATCTAGACCACAGAGAACTCTCAGCATGGATTTCTTTAGTTAATCCAAATAGTTTTTCATAATGCATTCTGTGCAGATGTGCAAGTACAGGGTGACGCACGAATCGTACTACGGTGTAACAGTAACTGTCAATGGGTACCGTTATTTAAAAATGTTGGAAGATTTTTATGCCCAGAACCATTTCAACAGCAGTTGGCTCCAGCAAGATGGAGCAACAGCACACATGGCTAGACCAGTTATGGAAGAGTTTCAATGAAAGTTCCTAAAAAAAATTAATATCCATAAATTCCACTTCCCGCTGCCCCTAAAGGCCCCTGGCCCGACCTAACGGCACCAGACTTATTTCTACAGAATTATGTCAAGCAAGAGGTGCACAAAATGAAACAGAAGAATTTGACTGAATTGAAGCAGCCCATTATAATAATAATTGACGCGATTCCGAACTTCAACCCTTCAGGCCGCAATGTACATGGAGGTCATTTACAGTCTATCATCTGCAAAACCAGTTAGTTATATAAAATAAAATTGAGTTTTCTATACAATAAAAAAAACAACCAAAATGATTGATTAGGTTAAGTTATGTTAGGCCAGTGTGACAGTCTTGATAGACAGACTCACTTATACTGTATAGTCCATTGTGATACCACGAAAACGGAAACTGAAGAAGGTCTTAAGTCGGAAAATATCTATATCTATCTAATATCGTCCAGATCTCGCAGGTCCCTAAAGAAATAAGAGAACAGAATTATGTTCAGAGCCATAGCAGGGGGAATAGAACACCACCGTGGGGTGTTCCCCTACCGACATTTCTATTCAGGTTCGACGATCCTAATTTAACCCTGCTTTGTCTCTTCGTAAAAAGATCGTACAATATCCTCCTAATACTGACATCTACTCCCAGATTTGATAATTCTGCACCTATCGTATCAAAAAAACGTTATTAAACGCCTCTTCTATGTCTAGACTATGTCTAGGCTACCAAAGTACATACCTTGATGGCGAGTGAACCTTCGTTGAATCCGACCAAGTCGAACAGGGAAGTCTGACTTGACTTACCCTTAAAGTAAGTATGTCGTCCATTCCACACCAGCTTCCGGTATATGTTTGTCCTAACGTAGTTGTCAATGAGTCTCTCCAGTGTTTTGAAGAGAAACGATTACAAGCTGATAGGTCTAAAATCTTTTGGTCCCGTATGGGAGGTTTCACCGGTTTTGTGAATAAAGAACAACTTGGTCTCCCTTCACATAGCAGGGATATATGTTAAGCCGATACAGTCAACGTAAAACTCTTCAAGACATGGAATCAGCGTATCAGCCACCGCTTGTATGTAGTTCACCTGGCGAAATAATGTATGGCCCTGGTGATTTGAAGGGTTCGAAGCTTTTTATTGCCCACGCTATTCTGGGTTTGTTTACGATTTCCCCGCCAACAGACGACGATTTATTCGACGCAGTGTTATCCACGACAATTCCGTTTCGAGAATTACCAGGAAAATTAATATCCAGGAGTAACTCTAGTAGTTCTTCACTGGATGTTGTATAATCACCCTGCGGTTTTCTGAGATAACCTACCGTGTGGAGGCCAGCATTTTCCTTAGCCTTGCGGCTTCGGAAGTGTTTTCAACTTTGTTGCAGAATTCACTTCAGGATTTCCTCTTAGCCTTCCTCAGTACACCCTTATATTAAGTAATGATGAATTAAGAAACAAGTTATTTGAATTTCTTATTGTAGTGCGATTGGTGCCTGTAGATAATAGAAGCAGAAGAACAGACGTGATGGAGCAGTAACTGAAGAACTAATATGAAGAAGTCTTTCTCCACAAATACTGTTCACATTTTGTTTTCGACTTTATGGAAGAAAAACTATAAAATAATGCGTATTTTTCTCTTTGTTGCTGTCCGTATTTGCCGCACGCTTAAATGATACCGCGTTAAGCACTACAAAACTGTCTGAGTAGTTTTGTTTTAAGCATAATTAAATATGGAAGACCCCCTCACTGCACGATGTTTTTCATAACTCCTTGAAGCGTTGCAGCAGGAAGTGCCACAATTATCGTTCCAATGCACCGATTTAAATCTTCAAAATAAACTGGTTTTGCTATATGGAAAAAATTAGGTTCTTTAACGTTAAGATATCCCCGAACCAAAGACAGATTTGATATGTGATAAGTTTCACTGTCTTGTTGAAATCGAACATAACATTTCGGTGTCGATCTGGAGAGATGAAATTGTTCAACTTCTTTAACTAGCTTTGGAAAACAAGTCTGCCGGTTTGTAGATGGAAAGTTCAATTTTTAAATGTGTTGCTTTGTAATGTGTTTAAAGGTCTCTTTATTTAAAAACGGTGTAATTACTGTATCGAAAACTACGACAAAAGGTAAGCATAATTTCGCAAACAATAACGCGTTTTGTTAAAAAAAAAAAAAATTATAATAATTTTTAGCTTCTGTAGCCATACGGTTGAATGATTTATAATTTTCGTGATAAATTGGAGGTAACAGAGCGAGTATATATTTTAAATTTGCAAGTGCTGTAGTTTTTATGCTGGAGAGCAATGACACTAAGGGTTTATTTCGAAATGCACAAGCGAAATTCGAATGGTTTCTTGTTCTTTAGAAATGTTCTGTTCTGTGTTCTTCTCACATCCTTATGAGTTTTGTTTCATTTAAAGGAGAGACTTTCCAGCTAACGCCCAGTCGTAGGTATTTGGTATTTCCGTGAAGAATTCCTCCCAAGTACGATTTTTGTATGGACTTAATATCCTTCACCAAATAGCAACTATAAAGAGCTGTTAGAGACAGGCATAGACTTTGTTAAATTTTCTTGATCAATTTAGTAAACTAGTTCTACTAAGAATGAATTCTTTCCCTGATGCTCAGAACATTTAAGAAATATTAAATTGATATTGGACAATTTCAGACTAATAAAAGTCTGCCTTTTTTCGATATGCCAAAGTTAATCAGTCCAATGTTAATGTTCTGCTCTTTCTACTGCGGAATAGAAAAATCTTTGTTATTTCGCTCATTTGCCAGTAATATTGTAATCTTTTGTGTGAACATTGAAATTGAAATTTAATACACATTTATTCAATAAGCTCCTTAAGTCGTAAAAATGTTGTCTACTAAAAACCTCTATCGCGACAAGTATAAAAATATTACAAGAAACATAGAAGGCGTATTGAGACGCAAATAAGTTGAACAATTCGCTACTAAGGAATAACAAGTAAAAAAAGCTGTACGGCATATCAAAACCAGCATCATATAAAGTGGAAGTTGTTTTATCAGTCACGTAAGACATTGATCTGAAATACGCGACATAAATATCTAATATGCACAATCGCGGTAATGACCTAATTATGTAAATACAACTATGTGGTTATGGTCTTGCACATTTCGGTTCTTCAAGTTTAGCATTTTTATACAGGCAGGTTTTATAACACATTTTATAAGTGTATTTCTTTAAAAAACACATCCACTGGATGCTTAGACGAGAGATAGGGAAGCTTTTGCTGTTTGCTTTAAAATATTCAAATATTTTTGTTTCCTTTCCTATTTTTTTAATTTTTGCCTGTATGAGTGTCAAAATAACAATAAAGACGACTGTAAAATATTGGGTAGCAGAGTTTAAACGGGGCCGTACGAGCTGCCAAGATGAACATCGTAGCGGTCGACCAATTGACGTGTCCACACCAGACACGGTTAAGGCAATCCACAAAGTAGTATTAGAAAATCGTCGGCTAAAGTTGCGTGAGCTAGCTGAAATGACAAACTTTTCAAAAATAGACCGAATATTTGAAGATGAGGAAGCTGTGCGCAATATGGATGCCGCGCTTGCTTTCAATAGAGCAAGAAAAGCTTCGTGAAGATGCTTCAGTAGAGTGTCTGGCGATGTTTTAACGCACTAAAGTAAAATTTTTGCATCGATTTATAACCATAGATAATGTATGCGTCCATCACTTCCCACCTGAGACAATGCAATGAACTGAAATGGGGGAATCGTGCATAAAGAAGGCAAATATGGTTCCATCTGCAGGCACGGTCATGGTATTTGTCTTTTGGGATGCGCTTGGGATTATTTCTACTGATTATCTTTAGAAAGGAAAAACGAATGAATAAACAGCTAATATTATGATAATTTATTGCAGCGTTTAAGAAAATTAGGAAAAAGACGGCATTTGGCGAAAAGAAAGTGTTGTTTTATCAAGACAAATACTCCAGCTCACACATCCCCTATGGCGAAAGCTAAAACTAATTAATTATATTAATTAACCAGATTTAGCTTCCTCCCCCGTTTTCTATTTCTAAACTTGAGAAAATGGCTCGGTGAGAAAAGATTTGTCAACAATAAAGAGGTGGAGTCTGCGGTTGATTCCTATTTTAAAAAGTTTGATAGTTCTTGCTATAAAGAGGTTATAAAAACTATGTGATTGAATATCGCTGGAAAAAGTGTATCGAGCCAAAAGGATATTATGTTGAAAAATAAAAAATATTTTTCTTAACTTTTTTGTGTCTTCTTCGTTAGATCGTCAAGGTTTGGGACCACCCTGGTAAAAATTCGAAATATGTGCGTTAGCGCATTTTGTTTGGATTTTGGACCTCGATCGCTGTCATAATTACTGGCACTGCTACTAATACTAACTATTACTAAAGTATATACCAAAATAGAATAGATACTTTACTGTCTCACTTCAAAATTGCATTTCTTTTCGCCGTCTCCGAGATATCTAGGAGTAGTTTTTATTCCTAAATTTGATACAATGTTTTAAGAATTTGAAGTGTTGGAAAATTTGGTTTATGGATGATTTGCGGAGGATTTCTGTTCATAAATGTTTTTTTATTTTATATGGTGAATTTTGTTCTTAAGAACCATAAGTAATTCTTTTTACTTAACAGTTTTTTTAAGGCGACCTTTTAGATTATAAAGGAGTGCAATATGCAGTTTTAGAGTAGAAAAAATTCCGTTGAGCCCACTAATGGAATGTGGAAGTGACTCTCACATTTAAATATTAGACTCACTGAAAGGGATCAATAGTTTAATGGCGATTCCGACGGTCAGATTAAAAAGTTTTTACTAGACATGTTGATTACTGGAAGCTTTCATCAGGCCGTTGAGAAGAACACCGCTCAGAGGGAGGAAAATGGTTGTTCTGAAGCTAAAACTTGCTATCATATGCACGACAGAGGTATGTATTAAACTTGGCACCCCCATTAACCACATTTCTCGTGCAACGGCGAAATACTGACGGTTATGTTTGAAAAGCCATATTGGAGTATCGTGAATTATAATTAAATAAACTAATTTTTTGGGGCTGCCATTATCGAATATATTTATTGCAGGGATCTTCATCGAAACGTCAAAAAAGCAAATAATTGTGTTTAAATGTTTCTAATTCTTATCAAAAATATGCAATATTTTTTATCTGATTCCAACAACTGAATCAACATTTTATTGAATTTTGTTTCTGTTTCATATACTTATAATGAAATTATAAAAAATTTTGCTTCTGATTCAGCTTATGAAACGTTTTATTTATATTCCACTTGAAACTTTTCAATTAAAAAAATTGTCAAAATTTTTCATATCATAAATTTAGAAAATTAGAAATTATTTCACCCATACTTAACATTCGCAGTTTCGCGCCAGGTCTTTGTTTTCTGACAAGAAACGAAACTACATTTAATTTCAGCTCTAATTCAGAAAAGGAAACGAGACTGCATAAAACTCTATTTTCATTTAAAGTTACCGAGTCAAAATATTTGTTTCGACAGAGAGACAGAATCAATGTAAGTTTTCTTACTTCTTTTTAGGCAGAAAAACGATAATATGAGTTAGAAACAAATTTCTAGCGAACTTTAAGTAAACTTACAATATCAAAATGGAAACAAAGTTGCAATTTCTTGAATATCCCTGATGTATGGTGAGGAGAAAGCTTTATGGAAAAAATCATGTCGGTAATTTGTTAGAATTGAGTTATTAAAGTTATTGACTATTATCTAATGATTTTGAAATTTAAAACTGAATTTATTTTAATATTATAATATTGCCATACTATAATATTTAACTTCTTGTATTAGTCATTTCTAAGCGCTACTGTCATTTCTGTCAGATACCTTAGCTTTTGACTCGCTATATATATAGATGCAAAAGGAACATGAGGCTGCATCCGTTTCCTATTTCAATTGAACTAAAAATACATACATGGTTGCTCCGTTATTTATTTAACTACCTTTGCTTTGCCAATACCTGTCTAAGTGCAAAAAACTTTGTAAATGTTTGCATACTTTGTTCATGTAGTCCTTCGAGTGTAAGGTAATATGTCTATATATAGGAAAAATATATATCATGTGTAAGTGTAATACAATATATATATAATATGCTATAGCACAAATATGTGAGCCTTAGTCTGCCATCTATCTTGTAATGTCAGCCATTGGCAAGACGACAGGAAGGATATCAGTCGGAATTGCCTCCCCAATGATTTGATATCGACTATGTTTTGTCTGTAAACAGAAGAGCAAAATTTGTGGAATTGTACAGTTTGTTAGTTTCATTTAACAACTGAAAGTTTATTTTATAAAAGTTTAACATATTTTCGATACACTGATGTGGCGTTATATGATATATATGATACATATCAATCTTTGAAAGATTTTGATCGATAGTTTTTATAGAGGCAAATTTTTACAACTCTACCATGGTATATGATTAACGAAGTAGGAAAGTACATTGGCTAATTGTAATCTTACTTAATCTTTGTCTTATTTAAGTCTTTGTGAACTATTGTAGGTAAGACAGAATTAGCGGACCGTATGCAGACACATCTAAAGAGGTTTATGGAAAACAAAACTGGCGCCTACAACAGGTCTTAATACTCTACATCAGCATTTGAACTAAGCGTTTTTTACAAACTTAAAACTGGAACTTTAACATAGTAGTTAAGAGCTTGTCGAATTTAATTCATACATAGCACCAAAGTCGTCATTTTTCGAACCTCTTTGCCGAATATCTCAAAAACTAGACTGTTTAAGGAAAAGCAAACATTTTGTTTAAATCCTCAAAAACAAAACGAAATATACCACCTGACAATTTTGCGGCTCAATGTAAAAAGCACGTCTTTTTCTCAAAGTGTTTTGCGTCATTGCCCAATTAAAAAGGTACTATACAAAGTTTTCCAAATAAATTTATTTCATGAAATACCACGAAATAAATACTAAACTTAACAAATGGTTCTAGCATCCCTAGAGCTGATCTAGAAAGAGAAAAAATTAATTTGGACTGGGAACCGTCAGTCAGTGCTATGTTTTGGGAAAACGTACTGTAAAAAAATCAAATTTCAGTTTCGTTCGATTGGCCGGGCGGACATCATAATATCTTCTAACTAAGAATTGATTGAAATAGTAAGTTTTGAAGTTTAAATTGTGCTAAATATATGGAATAGCTTGTGCGACTCGTTAAATTTGAGCTCTTTTGAAGAAAATGAAAAATGGGGGAAAAATATGATATTCAAGCTAGATCAAAGTAGCTTTTTTAAAGATGGAAAAATTTGAAACATTGGTACTTTTTTTTCTTGATAGAAGGGACATTTTCGAATAAAATTAAAAAAAAAAAAAAATATTTTACCAAACTTCGAATTTTTCTTCTAAATTTATTTTTTAAGTAGTTTTGAAATTTTGATTTGAATTGCAGAAAAGGTCGAACGAGCAAAAGATTTCTCAATTACATAGGCAATATCATACAAAATTTTCCAAATAAATTTATTTCATGAAATACGACGAAATAAGTACTAAACTAAACAAATGGTTCGAACGTCCTTAGAACTCTAAAAAATCTTAAAAAAAAAAATCTAAAAAAATTAATTTTGATTGGAAACCGCCAGACAGTGGCCTGTTTTGGGAAAACATGTTGCAAACAAACAAATTTCAGTTTAGTTCGACATGTTAACATCTTCCAATTAAGAATTGATTGAAGTAGCAAGTTCTGAAATTTTAATTGTGCTGAATATGTGGAAAAACTTATACAGCATTTTAGCTCTTTTGAAATGAGAAATGATATAAAAAATATGATATTAAAACTGAATCAGAATAGTTTTTTTAAAGACTGCTAATTTAAAATATTTTTCTTGATAAAAGGGAAATAAAATTTAAAAAACTAAAATATTTTATCAAATCTCAACTTTTCCTTCTAAATTTCTTCTTTTATTAGTTTAGAAATCTTTATTTGAGTTGCAGCAAAGGCCGAGGGCGTAAAAGATTTTTTAATTATTTAGGCAACATTCAAGAACATAGAAGGTCCCATAATTGGATCTGATTGGAGAAATTTAACATGTATTAACATGCATGATTTCTGAATTTGAAGTAATCCCTGTACTAAAGCTATACTTTAATGTTATTCGCCCTACAGAATAAAGGGGAATATCATTTGATACGACAAAAAAAAAATTAGTTATTGAATGTACTGCACTTGTTCTTGTCATCTAAAATCCAACTGCCGCGGTCATTTTTCAAATGTATATTTGTTACTACATTTCTGCTAAGCGTATTATTTAAAATAGCCCAACTCTTCTTCAAATTTCCACACGCAAATTTAAGATTTGATTGAATGTATTCATTCATGCAAATTCTGTTCGCCGTTCTAATGATTTTATTTCATAAATTCAATTTTACTTTTACTCTTCGCGTATATAAAGTGTCAAAACATCATTTCATATAGAAGCTTAACAAATCTGAATTTGCAATTTTCTCAAATATGAATGGAAATTTTAATTTTACTATCGGAAAATTTCCAAATAAAAGTGAGAAATTGTTTATGATATTTCTATTTAAATTTTTTTTTTTAAAATCTCTTTGAGAAATTCTTGAAATCTTATGACGACGTAAAGTCAGACAAGTTCAAAGTGAGTAATCTGACAGTTACTATTGTCAAATTATAGCGAACAAAGGCTTCCGCTCATGGGAATTAAAGTTGCCTCTTCAGATGATTCAGTATCTACTGTGAATTGTAGCACAGCCATTTGACTATCAACAAATTTCAACAAGCTCCTTTAAGAAATTAAGTTTGTCCCTGTAGGATTTAAAAAATAATAATTGCGGCCAAGAAGAAACCAACTTTACTCGTCCACCGTTAATAGAGTGAAGGATGAATCAGTAGAGTGAAGGCTTCAATGTCAATTAAACTGAAATAGAAGGACAGTTATTGTTACTACGCACAAGCAAAATCCAATCTAGGAAGCGCAAATGCAGCTAATATATTCGACATAAATACTTTAAACTCTAAACCATATTAGCAAATTTCTTAAATTTATATAACCACTTGCATTAGTTTTAATTAAATTTACAATAGAAATAAATGAAGGAAAACTTAAATTATGAATTATGAATAACCATTTAATATGCAAAATATTAACAAGAAAACTGTTTTACCATACTCTATCTATTGCTATCCTCCTCCAGGAGAGAATATTCTGTGATACTTTATGAAACCAAATGCGGGGGGGGGGATAAATTGGAAAATTAAAATATAAAACCTCATTATTAACGCTGCGATAGGAAACAGACAGGGAAATTAATTTACAAACTTTCTTTTATAAAACACTGCACAGAAATGACAACATATTTTGTTTCAACGTTGTTGCTGTTACTTCGAATTCTTTAATTAACAGGGAACAACAGGAAAGACAACCAGAAGGGGAAAAAGACCACAAAGAAAAGGAGCAACAAAATCTAGATTTTGTGAAGATACCATATAAAAATAATACGTAACACATTTTGGAAAAAAAGAGAAAATAATTATACGTTGGTAACGGTATTAGAGTATATAAAAATGTTAATTGAATAGAATGCAACCGAATATCTAAAGACGAAAATTACATACGAACTACGCATAGAACTTTAGTCGTATATTGCGACTCAAGTTTTACTTAAGTACTACCGAAAACCTACGGTAACTACTTTAAAAATTTGGATAAAATTTAAAAGTAATATAATATAAAACAATTAATTATTATATAATTTTTTTTCCATAAAATTTCTTATATAAATTGTAATATAAAATAAAAAATCAATACAAAAGTATTAGCTGCACAACTAAATTCCCGCTGTTTCTCAATAGGTGGCGACAACTGTAAGTGCTAGTCAATTCTGCCATAACCTTAACGTCATGATCTATGCTTAGGCGTGTGGTAAACATATCGCCTTGACACAAAAGTGATTTTCTTTTCACCTCATATTCTTTTGGTTGTGTGAATATGTATGATTTTGTGCCAAATAATCGTCATATACGAGAAATATTGATTTTCTTCTTTCAATCGAAGAAAAAGGCGGTTGAAGCTCATCGGGAGGTTCAAAGCGTTGATGGAGATGCTGCATTAAGTGAACGACGCAGTGATTTTGATGTTGACGACTATTCGCGTGAAGAAAGACGAAAAAACCTTCAAAGACATTGAATTGACGGCATTGCTTGATGGGGATCCGTGTCAAATACAGGTAGAGTTTGCTTCATTAAGAGTTACCCGTCAAGTCATTCCCAAGCAATTGCATGCGTTGGGAATGATTCAAAGCAAGGAACTTCCGTTTCATATGAGTTGAAGCCAAGGGGCGTTGAGTGTCGTTTTTTCGCCTGTGAGCAACTGCTTCAGCGACAACAAAGGAAGGATTTTCTTCATCGTGTTGTAAGGGGTGATGAAAAATGGATTCATTACAGCAGTCCAAGGAAAAGAAAGTCATGCCCGGTCATGTTGTTACGTCATCGCCTCGGCCGAATATTCACGCTGCGGAGGTTATGCTCCGTATGTGGTGGGGCTAGGTCGGTGTAATTTATTACAAGCTGTTGTCTTGGTAGAACCATTCATATAGAAATTATATCTAAATTACGACTATTCAGTTGCAGTAGGCTTTGCCCAATGCAAGCGCCAAGGTAAGTGCAAATTTTTATTGTAATCGGCTAAAAAATTGCATATTATATTTGGACTACAAGTATATAGGTATACACGGACGGCAAAGAGATGAACTCTAAAATGATTCAACATTTGGTTTGTAATAAATTGAAACATTCGGAACACCTCGTCCAACGCAACGACTATTCTATTCTTCATTTAAAAACATTATAAAAAATGAGTATAATCCACAGTATACAAAGTTATATGTAATTTTCTTAGTTGTGCACCTAATATGTACCAATATATAGGGTGACTGATGAAAGTTGCTACCAAGATGTTACATAAAAAATTTCGTTTTTCTGTTTAGAACTTCAGCGAACTAATACGACCCCTCCATCTCTATATAGTTTCAACAAGTCCATCCACCATCACCCCTCCATCTCTATACAGTTTCAACAAGTGTGTTCCGACAACCCTGTTAATAGCAGCGAAAAATCTCTCAAAGACTGATTACACCAAACTCGCATCCCATTAAGCGAGCACTAGGATCTTCAGATTTTACAGCACGTGATTTTTATATCATCACTCTACGGTGTGAGAATATGTAGCCTTTTATACGGGCGCAAATGTAACACCAAGAAGGAAGCGTTTCACCACCTCTTAAGTCGATATAGCTATGGCTGGTAGGCAGGATAACTGCCGTAAACCTTTATAAAATTTCTTAAATTTTGACACAACTTATTACTAGAATACAAAATCGTACTTGAGGATTAGAAATATCTAAGCCACCGTCCAAACCCCTTCTGATGTCTCCCACACAAATTGTGTGATTTTTCAAAATTAAGATTTCTTCCCACAGCATCTAATTCATAAACTGTAGCAATCTGAATTTTTGTTATCTGCTTCAATTTAGAATACTCACCAGTATTGCTACCATAATAAGAAATTCAAATAACTTTTTTTTAATCAATGTATTTTATTTTTTTTTTTTTTACTGTATAGAAAATTCCAATTTTTTTATGTAAAATTGAAGTCGGTATCGCCTCAATTATTGTTTTAACGAACTGCTTCAACTGAGTGAAATTTCTTGATTTTACTTTGTACACCTCTTGCCTGGCATAACTTTATAAAAAAAAGTCTGGTGCAGTCTGGTCAGGTGGCCTTGTGGGACAGCAAAATGTGGTGTTTCTGGATTTTAATTTGTTTAGGTATTTTCGTTGGAGCTCCCCCATAGCCATAAAGACAGAGTATGTGTGCAGTTGCTCTATTTTGTTGGAACCGAATGCTGTTGAAACAGATAAAAAACTCTTACATCATCTTTAAATAATGGTCTCTATTGACATTGTGTTTGTGCCACGATTTGTGTGTCATACTGTATATAAACAACATATCAGAGTTTCGAAACGTTTTAATAGAGAGTACCAAAAAGGATGGTTTAAATTGCCCCAGTATCATGAGTTACCAGTAACCGATAAGAAATACAGGGTGTCTGTTGGGAAAGGTACTACTTTTTTTGTTTATAACTTTTGATTAAAGTGGTGGACCCATGCCTCATCCATGGTTATAAAACGGCGCAAAAAAATCGGCTTTATTACGGTGAAACCTCTCCAAACACTCTACTGAAACATCATCACAACGCAATTTTTTCTCAATTGAAAGCAAGGGCGGCACCCATCTTGCGTACAGTCTTCTCATCTTCAAATCTTCGGATAATATACGGTGGATAGTATTTTTTTTTGAAATGCCTATTATTTCTGGTAGCTCACGTACCTTCAGTCGACGATCACCCAATACCAGTTTGGGGATTTTCTTAAACGTGTTTGGGACCCCTCAACTGGTCGGCCTCTACGGTGTTCGTCTTGGCAGCCCATACGGCCTCGTTTAAACTCTAATACCTAGTTCAATCTTACTCGGTTTTAATATTGATTGGGGCCTTTCAAATGGAAATATTGAATGAAATAATAATAAATGAAAAAATTTTTTCATGCTTACAAATTTACTTTTGATGGCTCAAATAAAAGTACGTGTCGCTTAAAATTTAAACTATGTGTTTTATAAAGTTACTACTTTTTACCAAAAAATGTTCCATTCAAACTACGTACAGATGCGTAAGGTCGGCTAGTTTCGAAATCGCCATTGCATTGACATCTCGTACGGCCAAGTTTAAACTCAGCTACCTAATAATTTACTAACGTAGGCGAAGACGCAGTTTCCCCCAGAGGAGAATCTAGCTCGGCTTTAAAATTACTTGTACCGAGGCCTTTTTCCATGTTTACAAATTCACTGAGGTCGTTTACTTTTGATGGCTCAAATAAAAATACTAAACAACTTGGCGCTTTGAAACTTAAAACATATGTTTTATAAGGTTGCCACTTTTCACCAAAATAAATTTTTTCATCTACCTGTCAGGTCGGTTAGTTTTTGGACTGTCCGCATGCCACAAGTTGTGTACTGTAATTTCAGAATGAAATACGTAAAAATACATATTAGAATGCAAATAAAAGGAAGATAAAAACCAGCTCAATACAATCCCTAGATAGGCCCGACGGCGAATTTAGTAGATACACTTGAATTGGCTGGAAACAACAAATTTTGTCCTCTGACAATATCTAAAAACTTTCTTTCAGTATGATAACTAAAATGTTCTTCATCGATATCTGCCAGAAGGGCTCTAATAGGTTTTCCAACAGAATGCAATAGTGGTGGGTGACGGCACTCACTCCAAACTGCCGTCTTATTAAATTGTTTCTTCACTTCTTCTCGTAGGGTGTGGAATGTATTACTCTCAGTGATTGAAATTTAATAGCTTCGCCATCGCCTCCTACCAGAAATTGTTTCACGATAGATTCACAAAGTAGTCTGTAAAAATACTTACTACAAGACAAATGAAAGAACTGTAAATTGCTTCTGAAATACACTCTCAAGCTAGGTACGATACGATTTTCAGGGATGCTAAAGAAGGCATTACACAATGCCTTCTGTGCGGAAGATCTCGCCGTTTACTCTGCAGGGAACAACAACAGGAAATACAAATCAAATTGTCCTGATTACTTGCCAACAATAAACGCGTCAACAATTGTGGCAATATACATTTGTAAGTTCTTAAAACAATTTAAAAGTTAGACAAATATTTAATGCTAAGATCGTATATAATACTGGAGTGAGATTGTGTGTCTAGGAATGCGTTTTTGAGGGTGTGTGCACAAAACACATACGTTGTCATCATGGAGAGGAAACAACCATAAAAGCGTGTAAGTGCTATTTAATGTGCTCATTTCTATTACTCCCCTCACGAGGATGTGGGGCAGAATTACTGCAAATTGTGAATGTAGTTGTAAGCGTATACAAATTTGTGTGTGTATGAATGAGTAGCAATTGTGAACAAATCAATACAGGCAGAGAATGGAGAAAAGGAACTTGATGCTATTTTAGCCGCCTTTATTGCAGATGAGGTTGTATTGGATTGTGCTGCCACTGTTGTGCTGATTTGCTGCAAAGGATATTATTGGCAATTATTTGCAATAATTTTGTATCTGGCACTATTTATAACTTTAATTGAAAATAAGTGCACTTTTTGAGAATATGAAGCCGTATGCATTAACAGGGTTATCCATTTTTCGCTTTCCTTTAAACAAAATACAAATAAAGCTATGATTTTGATGAAACTTTCATTTCATTATAACGCTTGAACATTGCCATTATGTACGAAATAAAATGTCATTTAAATGACCGTTTTTGGATTGGCTGCATCAGTGGATCTTCTAAGGTAGTTTTAAGAAAAATACGACCCAATAATACCTCCAGACCATAATGCGCACCAAACTGTCACTTTTTCCGGGTGCAATGGCCTTTTCATAATCACTTTTGGGTCCTCCAAACCCCATATCCGACAATTTTGCTTGTTGACGTAACCATCGAGTAAGAAACGAATTTCATTGCAGAAGAAAATTTTGTTCGAATGATAGCCCACCTTTGAATCACCACATTTGTAGAAAGTTTTGGCTATTTTTAAGCGTTCTTCGGTTGTTACATGATCCGTATTCATAAATGGCAAACCTTTCACTAAATAAATAACACTTCAGACGACAGGTATTTACGAAGACGGTCCCAAAACTAGCCGACCTGGCGTATAGATTGTGCCAGTAATTTAAAAAATTATTTTATTGAAAGGTGTTAACCTTGCAAAACATACGTTTTAAGCTTCAAGACGCCACGTTGTTTAGCAATTTTATTTCATCCATCAAAAGAAACTATCTCAGTGAATTTTTAGACTTGGCAAAAATTAGTCACCGCTGTGTAATTCAGCGGACCTTTCCATTTGAAAGGTCTCAGTCCTGCTTATAATAAAGCTGAGCTAGATTCTACTCTGGGAGAGCCTGCTCCGTTGTTTACGATTGTAAAATATTGGTTAGTAGAGTTTAAACGACGTCGTAAGAGCTGCCAAGACGAACTCCATAATGGTTGACCAATTGAGGTGCCCACGTCCGACACGTTAAAAAAAACCCACAAAACAGTATTGAATGATCGTCAGCTGAAAGTGCGTGAACTACCAAAAATTATAGGCATTTCAAAAAATGCTATATGTCGTATTATGATCGAAGATTTGAAGATGAAAAAGCTGTACGCAAGATGGGTGCCGCGCTTGCTTTCAATAGAGGAAAAACAGCGTCGAGAAGATGTTTTAGGAGGGTGTTTGGCAATGTTTCATCTCAATAAAGTCAAATTTTTGCGTCGATTTATAACCATGGATGAGACATGGGTCCACCACTTCACATTTGAGACAAAGGAATAGTCGAAACAGTGGACTGAAATGGAAGAATCGTGTCCAAAGAAGGCAATGACGTTTCCATCTGCAGATAAGATCATGGCTTCTGTTGTTTGGGATAAGCATGGGATTATTTTTATTGATTATCTTCAGAAAGGAAAACCCTTCAACGGCGAGTATTATGCTAATTTGTAGCAGCGTTTATGTGATGAAATTATTGGAAAAAAAACCAAATTTTCCAAATTATCTATCAAATATTTTTTAATTGGACTTTAAAAGCTGATAAAAGTGAAGTTTCTTTCAAGTATACTGGCAATCGATTATACTCAAATGGTCCAGCAAATGTAACTCGTTCCTTGGTTAACTCTAACCGACAAAACACGACATTTAAATCCATTTCCTAACAGGTTGATCTTTGAAAGAATGTTGAAAGGATGTTGTAAAGACTCCAATTCCATTTATTGATTTTTTAACATAGAGCAGAAGTTTTTGTTTGTATAATCGCTTAACAGGTAAAACATTTGTGACATAACCTTTATATAGGATGGCGCATAAGTAACTTTAAGATTTGATTAGTGAATACATTTTTTCTTTAAGTCTTTTTTCATCTCTTTACAAAATTAACTAAATAATACTTGGGAAATTTATGATGGAAAGGCTAAACAAAAAACCAAAGTTGTTCAATTTAACTTTGAAATTCAGCATTCTATTATTCAGATTATATCGAAATTTCTTTCATGTTCGAAATGCTCCTAGCGCTCCAACAATTTAGGGGTTGGTTCAGCGTTTTGGGCAACAAGGGGCTGTCTGTAATCTTCCGCGTGCTGGAAGACCTCGTGCAGTTTGGAATGATGTGACCATTGTCCGAGTGCAAGCAAGTCTTGAGGAAAACTCCGAAACTTCCACCAGGCGACGTTCTCAGTAGTTAAAGATTTCTAGGCGGTCCTTGCAAAGAATTTTACATATGTTACATCTTTTCCCCTCTTAGATGCAATTGGTTGACGAGTTAAAACCAAATGGTGCCCAAGAACGCATTCAATATAATCGCCGTTAACGTTACTTGTGCGCCACCCTTTATAAAGAAGATGTATTGAATCTCATAGGTAGATTAAAAACAGTTTTTCAAAGATTTATTCTGTGCTGATTGTAATTTGTTCTTAAATTTGTACAAAATTCCAGACCCTGTCGATATTTTGGACTTTAAGTTCATGATGTGTTTATCCCACAACAGATTATAGTTCAGACACACTCCTAAATAACGCACGCTTTCTTATTCTTCTATCACGTTACCATCAACATGTACCATCTTATTTGTATCGTTAATAGAAAGTTTAGGTCCAAATCTCACGACATTAGTTTACTTGGAAAAATTGCTCGGTGATAAAATATTTGCCAAAAATGAAGAGGTGGAGTCTGCGATTGTTCTGATGGTGATGGTGGTGAGTCTGATGGTTGTTTTGAGGAGTCTGACAGTTCTTGCTATAAACAAGGCATAGCAACTATCGAAACTATTGGTTGATGGTTCTTTCAATTAGTTTGACAGTTCTTTCTGTGAACATGGTATAGAAGCTATTTAATATAGCTGGAAAACGTGCATCGAGCTAATTGTGTAGAAAAATAAAAAGCATTTTTCGCAACTTTTTTTTTCTGTTACATCGTCTAGGCTGCTTTCGTAACAGCTGACAGCCTTACCAAACCGGCGGTTTGAAGCCACAAAATGACCCTGTATAAGAGGTGATCGTACATACAGTTTTATTTTTGTTTCTACGTGATTCTCTATTGGTATTTTCAACAAAATAAAGCAATATCAAAATTAAAAATTGTAATTTTTGTGATTGAACTTAAAGAAGCAAAAGGAATGGAAGAATAATATTATGGTCACTTAGAGCAAAGTTCAACGAACCCACGACAATCATAAAATGGCCAACGAAATTGCAAAACTATACTTATATATAACCTCATATTTACATAATATATATGACTTCATAAGTATTCCCTTATAAATATGTGTGAGTGGGCAAATATAAAAGCAAAAAAAGGAAGAGACAAATATTTCTGAAAAAAATATAAATTGTTGCTGGTATTTCGGATGTTGATGAGAGTAAACTGTTGAAAGCTTTAATTAAGATTGATTGGTTACAATTTCGTTCACATCCAAGTAAATACTTTTACGGTCAATAAATGACGGTCTACATCCACATGAACTTTAACGTCAGCATCAGCAACACGATTCAGGCCATAAGTCAGCAATCATTGCGCTACGGTTAAATTCAATAAAGTGCTTAACAATGATTTTCCTGCTGCTATGAATTACATTTTGCTACTGGGATTAATAAATTTACATTGCGAAGCTGGCCAACAATGGACATTTTTCATTTTCATTTATCGTAAGAAATATCGTAGCGGAGTTATGGAAATATTTATTCAAATTTATTTATTCAAACGAAATCAAGCAAAAACGTCAGTTGACGCCAATTGTCATGGCGTGAAACAATAATTAGATATTTATAATAGTATGTTTTGTAACTAAGAATAGCCAGAAACATGATAAGGAAAACTTTGTTTTAACTATGATATTTAAATTTAATTTTAATTCAAAATCAGGTTCTAATTCTGACAGATCTATCTTCAGTTTCAGTCCATACTCTGGCGAATCCTTAAGGTGCACTAAATTTCAATGAATTTCGGGAAATTGGATAAAAGATATGAATCTATGAGGTTAATGGTACCAGAAGGCCTATCCTTTAGTTTTACAAAGCATTGTAAAACAATGCGCTCGGAGGAGAAACTCTATTTTTGAAAATCAGTCAGCTCATTTAAAATCTGTGGCTACGATCTGTGCAAAAATATTAGAATGTGGCAAGGTTTGAGAAGTTGCATAAAGATTGACGGCTGTTGTTGTGTCTGCCATGAAGACAGCTGGGTAGATGAGCATCGCTCAAGCAACTTAAAAATCTTGAAACTTATTTCTCCAAAACATACTGCCCTCTTTAAACGCTTCCTTCTGGATGTTGAAATTTTAGTCTGCCAAATTATACTCATATATGCACAGTACAACAAGAGAATTAAACTGTACACCTATTCTTTGTCTTATGACTCTCCCTCAGATCTCGGATTCGGGCCCTGCCATCTGAATCTGTTTGATCTCTCGGTGGATACGTACAGGCATGGATCTTTCCTATGTCTCGTATTGCATGGTTGCCGTTTACTGTCCCCGAACAGAAGGGGTTTGAAGTTTTCCCCGTCTTCCAGCGGTGAGAATACTGCATCCTTGCAATGTAGTATCGACCGTTCCATCTACCTGGAGTCCCTGCACCTGCAGGTATGTACAAATGTCCAGTAGGTACTCTTTTGCCACAAGGGCGACCAATCCCGTGAAATATGGTATATAAATCACTATTTGGTAGCAGCTTTTGCTTTTGCTGCGCAGCTGCAATTGGTGACTTTAGCCGGTAGCGTGGTGATGAGGAGGCCCCGAGACTGAGTTACCGCCTGATCATTTGGTTAGGCCCCCCAGTCGAAGCATCATGCCGGTTGTTGTATGAAACCAAAATCGCTGGTAGAGATTTTGTGCTTGAATGTAGAGTTGCATTGCAACTGTTTGCTACAGACTCATAGAGTAACAGAGGTGTTAAGATAGGCCTCACCTCCGCCAATGGGGATTATGTTCCATACTAGCATAATCAATTTGGTATCCCCTGGCTGAAAGAAACGGCAGACAATTGCGGTAGTAGAAAATTGTCAGCCCCTTTTCCTAGATAGCCCAAGTTTTACTTGGCTATCCCATGGGGGCGTTGGCAATCGAATTAAAATATGCCCAGTGTGTCGCGCACGGGTAAGGCCTTCATGGCGAGACTCACGTTTAACACCTGAGAACTCTCCCTCAGGAAATTAACTGGACAAGACAATGGATAGATACGCTGGTCCTTGGAATTATGCATTATTATGTAGGTTCAATCCCGCAAATAGCCACTTATAATTATTTGAGCGGCGGTATCCTCGATGTGTCTGATGAAGTCTTCGAGTAGTCGAGTTATCGACAAGTCTTGTAAATACTTTTCAAATTGTGATGGTCGGAATCGTCGTTAAATTGAGTGAGTTTAAATATAGAATGTGTGTAAGCTCACTGATTGTGAGAAACTCTCCCATGTCTCATTCATGAGATGAAAGGAAGTTTGTTTTTTTTTTTTCAATTATCAACACTGCATTGAGGCATAAATAGTAATATTTGTCACCCTGCAATACTTTTATACATTATTTAATAACTTTTTATGCCTCAAACTGAACGACTGTAATAAAATATTAACAATTTAGAATAAGCAAATATTAAGGAAAATCTATTTCCTGCAGGCTTCTTTTTTCATAACCACAATAGACTATTTCATAAAATTTTCTAAGCCAACAATAGAAATACATTTTGCTCTTTTTCTTCATTCCAATAGATTCACAATAGCACAATATGCAAATAAGCAAGTAAAGAGCAGGCATATAAAAAACCTACACAAATTTGAAATTGTGTGCATGCAAAGATATGGATATTATTAATATAGCAATATGGAAATTCTATTGATAAAAATTGAAAAATTAAATCGTAGTGGTTTATGTTATGAATTTTAAGTAAGAATAACCGATACAGAGAATTAAACCACACAAACATGGATATTGATAATAACAATATTTGCTAGACAAACCACATTTTCCAAACATTCACAGCATACTGAAACGTTACTATCTGCAAATACAGGATGGTATAGATAAACAAGCATACTTGTAGAAAATTTGTATCCATCTGAGTGTGCATTGGCAGGAGTTTTGTTGTTTCCATGCATATTGAAAAGTGGTCACACAACATTTTTATAGTATATAATTTCTTTGGCCCAGCCAAGGCACAGCAGGATGCATTCCCAAAATCAACATGTCAACAGTTTTACAGCAATCATGCGGTTTAAACTTTCTACAAATTTTCTAATCTCAATACTCTTTACATGTTTTACAATTCACTTTCAACAAATCCATGTACACACTTAAGCCCTGCCATTCCAAGAAGAGCGACATACAAATTAAGTTGAAAGTATTTGTCGTTACCCATAGTAATATACGAGGTTATGCATTAGGCTGAGTCGGAAAAAGAGTACTGGAAACGTGCTACACCCCAAATGACGGAAAGGATTTGTTTAAAGTAAACTCAGTCTATAAAATTAAATTTAATCCGAATCACACGGAAGAAAGGAGGTATACGAGGTGTGTTCAACAAATAAGGCGCATTTTCAAATTTCGCGGGCTACGTACATTCGACTTTCGATTATTATTTTTTTTATGTTAGTACACTCATCTCAAAGATATGTTGGCGATTTTATCTATATATAAATGTTTAGTTTGTTTGTGAAAGGTATAAATAAGACAAGCGTTTTGCATGCTCGACGATTCTCTGCTATCGAAAAAAAAGGATCAAAGAAGTTGCATCAAATTTTTGTGTATAAAATGGAATTAAGTGCTCAAAAACACTTGAAATGTTGACATAGGTATACGGTGAGAGTACTCTGATGCAAAAAAAAAAAAGGTTTACAAGTGGTACAAGCTTTTCGCAGAAGGTCGAGTAGATGTGAATGACAACTCTAGCTCTGGACGCCTCAGCACATCAATAACCGATGAAAATGTTGAGAAAGTAAAAAAAATTGTTATTGAGAGCCGTCGAATCACAATTAAAGAAATTGCTGACGATGTCGGCATATTGGTTGGCTCATGCCATGCAATCTTTCCGGAAAATTTGGGCAAATTGCTGAATTTTGACCAAAAACAACGTCGCATGAGCATCGGTCCATTGGAAGGACCAGGTTTTTGCAATACTACCGAAGCTTGGTGTGACGAATTGGAGGAGAAGGCTGTGTATTCCAGTCGCCAAATCAGAAGAAGAGAGATTTATTTTTTTTAAGTGTTAATAAGGGGAAGTATAGCAGACGATCAACATTTGTTACAGAATCTTTAACATTCTATTCCATTTAAGCATTAAATCAAGCTACCTTCCTCGGCACATTTTTATGGTGACATAACTTTATGCTAACTAAATAGTTCCGGCATCATGAAATGTTAGTTTTTCTGTTATTGATTAAAAACGTGATCTAACGCCATGAGTTACTATTTTTACTTCAAGTATAGACATCCCGTAGAGCTTCAAATTATATTTTGTTCAGCACAAGAGTTATTAAAGCATTTTCGAGAATATTTCAAACCTGTTATTCGAAATTCGTCTTTTTTAAAAAACCAGCATTCGTTTTCGAACAGTAAACTGATAGTTGTATTTCGTATATTTTCATTGATGCGATATAGAATATTTAATATTTGAAGTTAATTTTTTTCAATCTAGTATAGGCTGCATTCATTTAAACGGTCTCAGTCACTTTGTAAACATGGAACAAATTGGTCAACGTTACGTAATTCAATATTTCAATTTAAAAGGCCTCAGTCCAATCAATATCAAAGCCGGGCTACAAAATGGCTGTAAAATGTTGGGTATCAGAGTTTAAACGGAGCCGTACGAGCTGCCAAGGCGAACACGGTAGTGGTCAACCAATTGAGGTATCCACGAGAGACAGGGTTATGAAAATTCACAAAATGGTATTGGATGAACGTTGGCTGGAGGTGCGTGAGCTAGCTGAAATATTACACAATTCAAAAAGTGCTTTACATCGTATATTGACCGAAGATTTGAAGATGAGAAAGTTGTGTGCAAGAAGGGTGCCGCGCTTGCTTTCAATAGAGCAAAAACAGCGTCGTGAAGATGTTTCAGTAGAGTGTTTGGCGATGTTTCATCGCAATAAAGCCGATTTTTTCGTCGATTTATAACCATGGAAATGACATGGGTCCACCACTTGGCAACTAAGATAAAGGATTTCTCAGATAACGAAGGCTCAGTATTTAAACATTAATCTTATGTGGGCGCTGGGCCACAGGGACATACCAGGGAACTGCAGAACAGACGAGCTGGCAAGACTAGGGACATCCTTACAGATTCCAGCCGAGTTGGAGTCCGTGGGTATGGCTGTGGCCACTTGCAAGGTCATACTGTGAGATAAAGCGTATTTAGTAGCAAATGATAGGTGGGCGTCAGTTTGGGCCTGTAATCAATTCAGACAGATGTCGCCTTGGCTAGATCTGCACGATCTGCACGATCTGAACGTCTCATTGCTTTTATCCGTCATGACGGGACACTGTCTGATTGGAAGACATGCAGTAAGATTGAAGGTTGTTCTGCATGAGTGGTAGGGATGAAGAGGAGGAGGAGTCCATAGAACATCTTCTCCGCAATTACTCCGCTCTGGTGAACAGTCGGGGATCAACACGGTGCTCTTTTGTCTTAAGGGCCCTGGGAGATCAGGACGATATAGATATTGTCCGACTTAAGAACTTCTTGAGGCGCTCAGGATGGTTCAACGGGGGTAACTAGGGACATCCTTATCTCCAGTTACCGTGGTATCATAATGGACTATATGTATATAGTCTAAGTGAGTCTGCCTATTCAGACTGCCATACTGACTTAACCTAACCTTACCTTAGAAAGGAAAAGGCTTTAACAGCGAATGTTATACTAATTTATTGCACTGTCTAAGTGATGAAATTATAGACAAAAAGGGCACATTTGGCGAAAAAGGAAGCGTTATTTCATCAAAGCAATGCTACATTTCACACATCCACTATTAAAGTTCGAATTGCTTCATCATGCACCTTATTCACCAGATTTGACTCCCTCGGACTATTTTCTATTTCCAAACTTAAAAAAGTGGTTGGGTGGTAAAAGACTTGCCAAAAATGAAGAGGTGGAGTCTGCAGTTGATGGCTGCTTTAGGGAGTTTAAGAGTTCTTACTATAAACAGAGTATAGAAGCTATTGAATATCGCTGGAAAAAGTATATCGTGCTAAAAGGAGCAGGAATAAGAAAAATATAGAAAATGTTTCCTAACTTTTATGTGTCTTCTTTGTTAGGTCGGCTAGTTTAGGAACCGCACTCGTATATGCAAGTCAGTTTTACTAACTGAAAATTCTACACTGATTTTTCAATAAATTTCAATCAATGATTCTGGGATTAGAAGCACAAATATAATCTTAGTTAGCTGATGAAGTACAAGCAGTGTGAATGAAAATGCATTAAATAAGTAGCTGGGGGCGCAGCAAGACGCTTGTTTTAAAAGCTTGTTACTCATATACCTGTTAAGGTTTTCTGTACATGAACAATAATGTCTGCATCCAAACTCCACACTGTCAGTTATACTATCGAACAAAATCTAAAGGAATCATTTTAAAGTAACATCTTTCTGGTTTGAATCATTTTCCAACGCAGAAATTGTTACTGAGTTATTCTAAATTTTTTTTACATCCAGCTCATGAATGTGTAAAATATTTACTTAGGATGTGTGTAATGTCAGTAGAGGACATATAGAGTGGCAGTGTGTATTGTGTTAACGGGTTACTTTATGGTATGAGCAAATATTAGCCAACCTTTTACCAACACCTTTACGTTCCGTTTAATAAAAGGCCAGAAAAACACAAAAAGTGAGGTAAACCAAAAAAATGTGTGTCATCCTATGTCTGGAATTATATTTACAGCTTCGTCCACTGGCACAATTTTTATAAAATGAGGTTGCTGCTACCGACATTGACTATATTGTAAGTTTATGGCTTTAGAAATTGTGTTTAATCAAAAAGATGATAATGACAAAATTTTATCCCATTAATTTTAAAGAATGCTTTATAATGTGAGGATTTATTAAAAATCAGTTCAGAATTTTTAGTCAATTAAAGAAATACTCTTAATTAAAGCATAATGAAAGAAGCAAATCTGTAACTTACTGAAGTTCTCCGTATAGAAATTTCGCAGGAACTACTGATTTTTACAAAATCGACTAACTTGTATGTGCTGCAATCTACTTTAATTTGAATTACTAATTGCCTGATGTAATCTCAATCATACTGAACGTAGTGCAGTTAAATAGAAGACTGAAATATAGGAACATATAAGCTAAATAAGGCAATTTGTATGGAAGGCAGTGGAGAGAGCATATTCATCAATTTTTTCACATTCCACCCAGTGTAACGTAATATAAAAACATAATATAAATAACGAAAATGTAAGCAACTTCATGCTATGAGTTACGATTTAGAGTAGAAAATTACATTACAATAAAACAGCCAATTTTTATGGAAGGTATCAGAAAAGGTGCGGCAATGGCGGCCATTTTCGTTCTCTATACACAGAATATCTAATGTAAGATACGTGGCGTATTTGGCATATTTGGTCGAATCTGGTACAACCGGTTAAAAAATATGGAGGTAAGAATATTTTAATTAAATCGGCTATTTGTATGGAAGATACCAGAATGAGGGTGGCTAATTGAACGATATTTCTCCTATGTTTTAGACCATTGTAAAGCAATGTAATGGAAAAAAATCTACTTACGGTCTAGTAATAATCGAACGGCGCAATATCTGAAGAATATGGCGGATGGGGAAAGACTTTCTTTCTTCCTGTTCATTCCATTCCATTTCAGCGTTTTCAGGTAGGTTATAACGGGCTTGTCCAATTGAGGCCAAGCATTGTCATGCTGAAGAATCACTTTTACGTGCCTCTCCGCGTATTGTGGGAGTTTCTCGCTCAGAGCTCGGCTCAGTTGCATTAGTTGAAGTCGATACCGATCCCCAGTGATGGTTGCGCTTGGTTTCAACAACTCGTAATAAATAACACCTACCTGGTCCCACCAAATACGGAGCATAACCTTCGTGGCATGAATATTCGGTGGAGACGATTTTTTCGATTTCAATTAAGAGAGCACTTCCTATTTGAAACGAAGGTCAAACGGCCCTCGGCTTTAACTCATAAGGAACCCGTTTTTTGCTTTTGAATCACTCCTAACGCATGCAATCGCTTGCGTTTGACATGGATCCCCACCAAGCAATGCCATCAATTCAGTGTCTTCCAAGGTTTTTCCGTCTTCCTTTACACGAACAGTCGTCAACATCAAAATCACCGTGTTTAAAGCTACGGAAACAATCTCGAGACGTTGTTTCATTTAAGCAGCATTTTCGTAAACATTTTAAAGATCTAGATCAGCTTCAGCCACCGTTTTTTTTTTTTTTTTTTGTGATAAAAAGAAGAAAATCAATACTTCCTGCATGTGACGATTATTTGACACAAAATCATACATATTCACACGACCAAAAGAATATGAAGTCAAAAGAAAGCCACTATTATGTTGAGGCGCTATGTTCCCCATATGCCAAAGCTTGGCTTATTAAGTTTAGTTTACGGCAGAATCGACTGGCACTTACAGCTGGCGCCATCTATTGGCAAACACCGGAAATTTAGTTATGAAACTGATATATTAAACCTTCTGAATTTTTGAAAAAATTGCTGTTATATTCATTAATTTTAAATATTAGTTCGATCAACACCACTCGTTAGTTATTTATACATTATTGAAATTTCTCAGAAATCGATTAACCGAAGCGATTTCCAATGCGACTTTCAGGAAACGGGCCTACTGTTCTAAACCTTTTTCAATTATAACACCTAGTTGCCATATGGGCGACACAGCCACAAAGCAGTGTTGCATGAACCTCTCTTCATACTACTGTATCAGATAAGTCAGACAAAAGCGAATACGTGGTATCTCAGAAAGAATTTTTTTTTTATTTTTTATTTTATTTTATTTTTTATTTTTTAATTGGTTGTGCTGTACCGGACATATGTGCCAAATTTCACATATTAAATGTATGTATAATTTCTTTGATGAAAGAAGTTCTATTAGATTTTAAATTTTGTTTTACGAAAACATTTGTCGAAAAGAATTGTCTCCAAGCAGCGCAAACAATTTTAAAATGGTCGATAACGAGCTGAAGACGACGAACGCCCAGGACGACCACCAATCCTATTGATGGGGGTCACGTCCAAAGCATTCGAGGTTTAATGCTCAAAAATTATCGATTACCAGTTAAGAATCTTGTTGATGATGTTGGTCAACCGTACTTCAGGAGATATTTTGGGACAAAACACTTCGTTTTTTATTTAAAAAAAAAAGGCCGTCAAGATGAAATCTAGGAAGAGATCATTTCAGGCAATCAGAGTGTTATACAGCGCATTATATTTGAAGCTTACGATGTGGAAATAATAGACTGTTTGTAATGGAGTGAATATACACATAAAGTCATAGGCTAAAGCAATGGTTCCCAATAGGTGGTCCGCGGACCCCTAGGGGTCCGCAAGCCATGCCAGAGGGGTCCGCAAGATATCATTAGGTTAGACATTACAAAAAACTAACCCGTAAAAAACACTGTGTTTTTACTATAAATGTTGACAAGATTTTTTGAACTTAGAGATGAGGTTCGTGTTTTCCTTCTTGACACCAAGTACGCAGACTGTCTCACTGACTTTTCTGACTTTAAGTTTGCAAGGAAACAATGTAGACATGTTCAAAGTTGAAGACAAGATTAGTGCTATGGTCAAAAAGTGTCAAATCTGGGCGGCACAAATTGAAAAGGAGTCTTTCACTAACTTCCCTACTTTGAAACAATTCCTAGAGTCTTCAGAGGAGAGTTTGCCTGAACAGATAAGAAGCAACGCAGCCGAGCATCTTCACAGCCTAGCCACCACTTTTAGGGAGTATGTATTTCCCTGAACCTGACTCTGGCGATAGTTGGATTCGAAATCCCTTTACTTGTCAAGAAATAGAAAAAATCCAAGGCCTCACAGAAGAAGAACAAGATCAGCTTGTGGATCTGTCTAGTTATGGCACAATGAAGAACATTCTTAATGCTGAGAAAATTGCAGACTTCTGGGCTACAGCGCGCAAGGATTACAAAGAACTTGGAGATAAGGCAATGAAAAATATCATACCATTAGCAACTACCTATCTATGTGAACAAACATTTTCTTCCATGTGTTTCATGAAAAACAAGTACAGGAATCGGCTTGATATGCGGTCGGATTTCAAAGTGAAAGTGTCAAGATTGGAGCCAAACATTTCAGAAATATTGGACTCAAAGTACAGATTCAACTCATCTCATTAAGAATGGAAAATGGAAACGAACGGTGACGTACATATATGAAATTCTGTTAAAAAAGAAAAAACTTGTGTACTGATCAAAAATAGAATAATAACAATAAAAACAAAGTCTAACAACAAATTTATCGGTGCGGTGGTGCGGTGGGGTGGGGATGGTAGGCATCTAGAACATTTCTGGCTTTACGTTTAGAAATGAGTGGGGGCTCTTGGCATTATATCGAATGTATGAGGGGGTCCTTGGAAAAATATTGTTGGGAATTCCTGGGCTAAAGAATTCAAAATTGATCGCGCCAAAGTATGCTGGCGGTTTTATTCGATTATCGTAGTATGGTGCATTATAAGTCGCCCCCACCGGGCCAAATGTTTGATAGCGAAGATAGTGTGAGTATTATTTATGAATAGACAGCTCTTAATTTTAGCATCGCTGTAATGCATAATTTCACATTGCATTGGGTTTTCCTGAGTTTTTCGCCAAAAATTTTTAAATAATATCGTTCCACCATTACCGTATTGGCTTGTTGTAGCAGCGTGCGATTTCTGATTGTCCGGCTCCGTTTTGTAACGATTGAAGAAATTCAAAGAAAATAGCGGCGCGCTTCGGTAGGTATATTGAAAACAATGCATGTAGATTTGGATAGAAACGTGTGTATAAGTGTATTGTGTTCTGGGGAAACGCGTTAAGGACAATGAATTATACTTGGATGAATAAATAAAGATTTTTCTTAGTGAATAAAAACAATAAGTGGTCTTAAATATCGGTATTAAATATAGTATTTCGCTTCTCATGTGTATTTGTGATTTACCAATTAGAACACCATTCGCAAATGTCTTTTATAGATTTTCATACTCCTGCCCTTGCTAATGTATACTATTTTCATTATTGTCGATAATTAAGCAAACTTGAATTTGTTAAGAAATTACTAAGAAATAGGTTTTTTTAACATGTTTTCATAAGGCCTCATTGACCATCTACATCGCATTGCCATACACCGCATTTGCCATAGAAATGAGTTTGCTGACGTCTGTCGCAGAATTGGCCAATGATTACTCGCTTTTCCATATTACATTAAACGTTATAATTTATGTTTTATTCTACAGCCAAACTGAGGGCAAAAAGTCTCCATTATGACTGAGTTACAAATAGAAAAAAATCAAAACTGCAATAAAAGCTAACAAATCGTTGTACACAAACTTTGTATTTAGGCAAACAAAACACATTATTATCATGTACTGCATACATTATCTATCGCAACCATACAACGAGTGGTAGTCATTGAATGACTTAACCCTATTGCGGTAATTTATATCGCACATAGACATAAAGGCGTCTAGCAAAATAGAATTTGCAGTAGGATGAGATGCTTTCATGTCGTGATTTCTAAGAAGCCAATGAAGACTGTCATTGCTACATTATTTATTACAGTAGAACATAATTTAACACTTAAGAAAATTAATTTTTTGCCAAAAACTTAAATTTCAGGCAAGCTTTTTGAAATGATTGTAGCGGTCATCGAACCAAAGGACTACGGGCATAAAAGTGAACATTTGTTGTAATAAAATATGAATAATGTTTTTTCAAATCTTCTAGAATTTTAAGGTAATATGAAGTAAATGTAAAAGATGTAAGAAGTAGCAGAAAAAAGCAACAACACTTTTAGATGCACTCGGTATACATAAAAAAGAACTGAATCATAAACCAGTACAGCAACTTTGGTGTAGAGAACTCAATTATTGGGTTGTTTAGAAAGTTCTTTCGGTTAATTCCTAAGTTCACAATACGTCACTTCCCATGACGTAGAGTTCCTTCAAACACTATCATAACTTGCTTCCACCCCTTCTTTAAACTGTTCATTATTGCTTACATGTTTTCTCATTCTGGTCGTGAGTGGTTATTGAATTTAAAAGAAAAAGTTTTATAAAGTAGAAAAACTGAGCGAAAAAGAGCGTTTTAGGCATATTGTGCTGTATCATTCCCGAAATGGAAAAACGGCGGCTGAAGCCAGCTGAAAGCTAAAGTCTATTTATGAAGAAAACGCACCAAATGAAAGAATTTGCCAGAAATGGTTTAAAAGATTTTTTACGGGCGACTTCTCCATACCGAATGCTCTCAGATCAGGACGATTAAAAGAAATTGTTTCCGAGGAGGTGGAAGATTTAATTATTGTTAATCTCCGTGCAACAGTTAGGGAAATAACTGAAATAATAAGAAAAAAAACCGTCTCAACCGTTCACGGGGTCATAAAAGAGCTGAGACTTGTGAGCAACATCGATGATAGGATACCTCACACTGCCGAGACCTCACACTGCTTTGTGGACCCGTCAGACACTGCCAGAGCTTGTATGGGTAGTTTTACGTCACCCACCGTACTCTCCAGACCTCGCCCCGTCCGACTATGACCTATTTCGCAGTCTGAGCAGGCACTTGAAGGATTTACATTTTTATAACCACGAGGAAGTGAAAAATCGAAATGAACGGTTTTTTTTCAGAAAAATCAAGCGAGTTTTATGAGAGAGGAATTAAAACGCTCCCAGAGAGGTGGGAAGAAGTTATTGAAAAGGGGGGAGATTATATAATAGATTAAAATAATTGTTTCCTTATGTATAAATTTGTAAATTAATTTCTTTTAAATACCGAACGAACTTTCCGAACCACCTGATACGTACACCTGCTTATTTATACTTCTTCCTATACCTGTCGTAACTCATGCAAGTTCTGCTTCAAATTTTTGCATGGATATAAAAGATTGAAGGTGTAAAAACAGGCGATGTGAATCATTCTATTTTTATCAAATATAGCTAGGAATCAGCCTTGCAAAATTAGAACTTAAGTTTGCATAAGTTTAAAAGAAACATTGATTTCTTCCAAATCACTTTACTTGTATGGGAGGATCAGAATTGGAATGGTTATATATTTTCCAAAGGGAAATGTGGAAGGAATGAAGGTATATAGTAAAACAAAGACAAAGTTTCGGGGTTTGGAACTTAGATTTGGCTTCTTGTTTGAAGCTAAAAACTTAAAAATTATGAATGAGTCTCCAAATTGGAGCACAAACATCGTTCGTGTTTTGATTGGTTGGCCACAGTGGCGTGAACGTTTATTTATTTCATGACTTGGCTGGATTGTTGCGGCTTCAAATTTCATCTGTGCAGTTTGTATGAAGTGGAGTGAGTTTCTTAGTATGGAATAGGGTGTACGTATAATTACGTTAATACTTGTATATATCATTTGATATGGCACAAATTTAACACCTAGTACGAAGCGTCTAAAGTACCAGGTGTTTTCTGACCAAATGTGTTTCATGATTTTTTTAAATCGATTAAGTTTTGTCCGCCTTTCTAGGTGGCTGTGTGAATGTGTGGCTGGTAGGCGCGTTAAAACTTATCGACAAGAATGGTACAAATAAACGCATTTATAAAACAAGTGAACGATAGTGGCGGTAACAATTTCTTATATCGCTTTCATGGGATGCAAGAAAATTGCAGTTTTTTAAGAAAATACATCAGAAAAATATAGTGTTTAATTACGTTAGACCATTTAAGTGTCATTACCAAAGAAAAGTTGCTGTATCGGCTTTAGAACACACCGAATGCATGATATCAACATGCTAACCGTCATGACACGGTCAACCACAATTTTTTACACATTTCTTTTAGTTATTCTATCATCAAATTGTAAGAAATCTTCTTCGTTTTTTGGTAATGGAAAACTCCTTTCTGATTAAACGAGAAATTCTAAAAAATTAAAAGCAGTCTATGTCTTTGGTTTTACTAAGCACATAAATTCGATTATACTGTTACAATATTTCTTAAATATGTATGCAGTTTTCTAGGCTTTTAACTGCCTTCGTAAATTCTCTTCTGTGATTTCAATTGATAAATGAAATGTTGAAAAGTATGCATAGCAATGCGGAAATTCATTGAACTTCAATAAGTCACATAAATTGTATGGAAGTGAACTGTAAGAGTGTGGAAACACTGTCTATTTTCATTTTCGGAAATAAGCTTACCATGAGATATATCAGCTTATTTGCAGTTCCTTGGTCGATTTTTTTAAAATTTGTCAGTCACTATAAGTTAGTACATTCGAGCAAAGGAAAAGATTGAATGCTTAACATGTAACAAATTTACCGATATGCCCCAATTGCAAAAGGTTAGACAAATGTTGTGAAATTTGGCACATATTTGCCAGCCAGCCAAAAAGACTGATGTCGCCGAAATGATTTAAAAATCATTTTTTTTACATTTATTAATCAAACAATAACTTAAATCTAAAAATAGGCAACTGTGTACATTTTCGAATTGTATTCCAAGATATTGCAAAAAATAAATCTTGTTATTACACAGAAGTGAATTAATTGAATGGAGTTACAGTCGATTTGGAAGGTAAAAATAGTAAAAAAAAACTTCATTTGCAAAACAGAAATAAATAGAGAAGAGGAAATTTTTGTTCATAGGGTGATTATCTGCGAAGGTGACCACTTATAGACACAAATTTGATAAATTCCCTTTATTAAGTTATTTATAAAGCGTTACATTCTCTTATTATGAAAAAAGGAGAACAGAGAACTCCATTAAAATAGTAATCATTTAATGTTTTAAAAGAATCCTAAAAGTTCGTATCCTGTTTCCTCATGTAGCACAGAAGTGCTGTACCTCCAATATTTGTCAAAAATCATTTTTAAGCATTTGTTTTGAAGAATTTGCATTTTTCGTAAGTGACTCTTTGCCGCATTGTGCCTTATAGGTGAAGCGAAAGACATTAAAGGTCTTATAACACATTTGTAAATAAGATTTGACTTAAAAAGACATCAAACACATATGGAGAAAAAATAATTGTTATTCTATAACTATAAAATAGCACAATCTGTGCTCCGTTGTACTCGCCTTGCCTTGCCTATCATATCTTCTACATATCGCATCTGTGCTGATGCGAGACCCGTATTTTCTAAGGACATCCACCAACGCGATGTAGAAACTCCGGACATTCCAGATGTTTTTCCGTAAATAATTGGTTGTCAACATTTTGCTTCATTTTATGTCCTACTTTTCATGGTGAAACTTATTTATTATGGAATTAAGTTTAACTAATAGATGTTATCTTTGTCTGACACAAATCGATATTAGCGTGCCAATTAGTTTGCGCAAACTGGCCGCCTTCTCCTATAACCACCACCATATGGTGTCCGATGGCATCGCCAAGGAAAACATATCCAAAGGTTGGAAGTTTTGAGCTGCTGGAAACATTCTGCAGAGGTTCTTGTCACTTCCAAGAGAACGACAGCCATAAGGCTGTCCTTGCAGATTGTATTAAGCTATAAAATCAAAAAGAAAAAAGTGAAAAATCCACTAAAAAAAGTTATCCTTTTCCATGTTTCTTCCTGGATAAACTCATTATTATTCAATTTACCCACAATATAGCCTTTGCATTTTAATAAAATTATATATAACTTTATCTACTTCAGATTTTATCTTCCTACAATTTGACTAGGAATATATATAAATGTATGTTTCTTCCAAGGATATAAACGATTTTCGAAAGCATTTTATTCCCTTCCTTCACCAGGTAAAAAAAATGCAGAAGCATAAACCACAAAAATACGCGAGTAAAACCGCCAGACGAACAACAAATTATGGAAAACAACGTTCAACGAATGATAACGCACAAAGTTTTCCACTTAAATCTAAATCGAGTGGAATCCTTACAACAAGCACTTGTTTGTTGTTATAGCTAAAAGGACTTTACTCAAAACAATAACAGATGGCCGGACTATTAAAGGCAACGGTAACGAAAGCAAAAACAACAAAAACCACCAAACGATTATATAAATAGTCGCGGTAACTAATTGTACAGTCAAGCTTCAGGTCTACCATTGGACTGTAAATGTAGCTAAATGGCGGGAAATAAATTAAAAGGCTATCAAGTGTTAATTTATGTGTAAAAGGACATAGATAGAACTGAGTGTATTCAGAATATAATGGAGAGCAAGTATAAGCATTTTCTTTCTTGTTATGTTTTTGGTTAAAAAAAAATCCTACAGAAACATATCGTTTAACATCGCATTTTAAAAAAATGTTGTCGAAATGGATTTCGAACGCAATATTATTATTGTTTTATATTCGTGTGATATTTGTGAGAAAAATGTTTGCGTATCGCTTCAATACACATTAGACTGATTCTGGGAGCATCAAAAAAAGTCATGGAGGTGGACATTCAAAAACAGTAACACAGCCAGAAATCTTTCAAAATATGCAGGTCCGAATAAAACGCGTTTAAATAGAGAAAATTTTCAATGTGTCTGCTCATAGCATGGGGGCAATGTTAAAAAGCAAACTACGACTGAAGCGCTATAAATTACAAAACGTGCCAGATTTAATATCTGCGAACAAGACAGTTCATCTAGAAAGAGCAATGGCATTAAAACAATTTCGTGTTAATGGCGAGCTTGACATGGTCTTCTCTGATGATCATTTTTTGCGGTTTAGAAATATATAAGAGAGTGTAAATCAGTTGATAATATAACCAGCGAATTGTTCTGCGAATACAAGTGTCCCCATCACCGATGGGTTAGGTCATTATTACTGCCACAGGACGCTCACCACTTGTTTTCATCGAACAGAACATAAAGATAAGCCAACAACAACTACTACGATTTAAAATTGTATTTTGTTACCTTAAGCGTATGAACAATTTGGCAGAAACCCATTGGTCGTTTCAACCATACTAGTTAGCACCATCTCAAAAAGCCAGTGAAACACAAAGTTTTTTACAGGAACAAGTTCCGAACTCAATTTCTTCATAGAAAAGGCCGCAATATTCCCCGGACTTAATCGCAGTGGGGTTTTCCGCATGATCCATTCAACAGATCAAATTATCAACTACAAAGTCTAAGATGGTCAACGCCTTAAAGATTGTTCTTCGTTGAGAATGGGGTAAAATACCACCAAGCGTGTGAAGCCGTCCTGCATATACTCGATGCTATTATCCATGATATAGAAGTGGCTACACCGAACCATAGCTTTTTTTTTTATTTATAATACTTAAAATTTGAAATGTTTTTACAATATACAAAAGTTTGGGAAAAGCGATCAAAACTGACTGGCAACGCTTCCAGCGTCGACGCTTCTATAATAATATTCATGTTGCAAAGCATTGGAAATCCAACCTTAGTCGCTCAATGAGTTGAAAGTAATTGAAAGTAGTAGTAAAAGGCTTTTCACTACCCAACCGAACTCATTCTGTATATTTATTTAAACAATTGTCATGAGAATGGTAAAATTTAGATCATTATTCAATTCCCTAATTTAAAAATCATCAGAAAAAACAGCTTTTGTCCTTTCAGTACCCAAATTGTAAATTATTTTTGTAATGTAATAATCAAAATATCCTCTATTTATATTTAAAATTTTTATATATTGTTTTATTAACTGCAATCTACGATCTCTTGGCACTAGTGTAGCATTTTTCATATTAATGCGGGGCCAAGGCCTCTCTTAAAGATTAATCTTTCTTTATCCAGTGATAAGCTTTCGCTATATTTTCACATAGGCATGTAAAGGAGAAACATTTCGATTAACCAGAATAAAGCATATCGTTGAGTTAATTGGTAATGAACGAGTAGTAAGTTAAAAACACATTTTATTGCTGTTATGCCAATCGTTCTAATCATAGTTTTCTTACTTAGTTTTCTTCTTACAGTGAAAAAATGGGTGTAACTTTTTCTATCTTGGGCAACAAATCGGGACCTTGTACAATAAATCGAGACGCAAACACGTTTCTTTCTTTAGATTGAGGCATTAGAAGTTCTTTCTGGTGAATTGTAAGCATTCAAAGATCTCTGATTAAGTCATATAGATTATTTTAGTTGAACGGTCTGCATTTGAATGAGCATTGAAAGCCAGAATCCTGCCTTCTGAATGGCAAAATGATCTGATATATTGGATGCAGTAATAGAATAAGACTGTGGTAATAACTAATCATCAGAGCATGAATTCAAAACGTATCTAGTTACAGACTGTTAGCTAGGTAACACTCATTAGGATAAAAATAAAACTCATCGCGATGACTTCATGGTTTATTCCGGACTATTGGGCTGTTTTTTTTTTTTGCTTAAACATACACCAAAAAACGCATAGATTGGGCATACTTTTTCCAGAGCTTTTTGTTAACACCTATCTATGTTGTGCAATAAGTCGAGGTTTTGTACAATAAAACAAGATGCTAATATATTTATTTCTTTCAATTGAGACGTTAGAAGTGCTTTCTGTTAATTTTGAAACACTCACAGATCTCCGATTAGGTCATCAAGATTATTTTGATTAAACGGTCTAGATTTGAATGGAATTAAATGCCAGAATCCTTACCATCATCACTGTCTTCTGAATATATCTGATCTGTTATAATATATTAGATGTAGTACAATTTATCACGAGAACTGGAAACAGATTTAGTAGCAGATGGTTAGGTAACAGAGAGTAAATGTATGGAAGGACAAATCACTGAATTGGTGCATTTATTGTTAAAAGAGAGCAGTGTCTTGATTGCTAGCAACGTGTAACCACTGCCATATTCGCATTTACCTTCAACAACTTTCCTCCAAACGTACCCGTTCGAAACAATAACTCAAATGAGCCAAGGAAGATTTACTTGGAAGAAAGCAGCTACATTTGCACTCCTTTTTTCATTTACTGCCTTTGCTTATATGACAAAAATAACAGCCGTCGTGATGCTTTAATGGTCTTTCCCCGACTATTGAATTTTGCCAGAAAAAGATCTCAGAATGAAAGCAGTGAACATTGCTACACTAACTATTACTACTGCTACCTCCCACAAAAATAATCGATTTATTATGATCTATATATATTCCAATTAGTTGGTCAATATGGTCAAATGTTCAATATAGTATACGTTTGATAATCTAAATTCTGTGAACGAAAATAGGCGATATTGCTGCGCCCGTTCTGGTACCTCCCATACTGATTGCTCCCATGCTAATTTATCTAAAGTTGATTTTCCTCCACAATCTCTGATTCGTAGCCCGAAATTTTTTAAATTTTTTTTTAATTACATTGCCTTATAGAACTGAGGAACGTGAAAACATTGACGGAATAACCACGTCCTCCGTAGAACTTTTCATATAAGTTGCCGGTCTCTTATTCTTCTTACGCATTAGAATAGCCTTCTTCTGAGCTTTATCTTAGTTACTCTCCCCCATCTCATTCAGTGGATACTGGGTAATTGGTTTTTTTTATAAGCTTTTTTTATTATTCTTTGGCAGTTGAAGCGTTTAGATCCAACATTCGGTATTATGGGCACAGATTTTGAAATGTAAATTAGCAGATTTAAGGGACATTTAGCATTATCAGGATGGGCAAAATCAAAACGGCTTAAACTGGATTGATAATAATTTTTTTCATTAATCGTTATCAATTGTCAGCCTTTGGTACGTTGGCGGCAATACATTAAAAACATTTATTTTCTAAAAATCATATAACAAATTGCCAATATGTTCACTTAAATTTTCGAACTTTGTCTTGAATTCCACCCAAATTAACTCTATGTGCGATATCATTTTGGAAACGGATGGACACGTGCGGACAAGCTCTTTCATTAAGAACTGAGGGCACAATTCGAAGACAATGCCAACAAACAACAAAAACAGTCATTCCAAATATTATCAATTATTTCTTTACATATTTCTTTGGTATTGGTATTGTCTTCAAAAAGCAAAAAAAAAAAAAAAACATAAATTACCATTCAGCCATTAGTCGCTTATCCGGCTCCTGCTAATCTGAATCCCACTTAATGTCGCTGTCTGACACACAAATTGATGTCATTAACGTGAAAAATCAAAAAACTTTTTCAGTAAATCGAAGGAATAAAATCAAATGACACCTTGTTGAAGGCAACGTAGCCAATTTGGATTATTAGCATTTGCTTCACTTGCACCCTGACTACAACATTAATAGAAGCCGGTTGTATTTAAATACGTACAGAATACTTAGTAAACGAAGCATTTGAAGCCATTACAAAAGCGGTAAATAAAATCTGTGTTAATGGATTTAAGAGCCATTCATTTTAACGTATTATTGGTCTAGTTTGTGCCGCAACTAATAAGAACTTGGGGTGGACTCGATAGTGTCAATTACTCTCCACTTGGTTGGAGCGTGTAAAAGAGCTTAAGAGAGTCAGTGTTTAAGCCCTTAGTCCAAATTTTTATGTGTGTTGTTGTGACCTACTCAATTAACAGAGGTACAAATATTTAATTTCTTTTCGTTTTCATGTTCCTGGTTTAGTTTTGTGTGTACATTCTATTTGTGAAAGGAATTCGCTTTGCAGTTTATTTATATGTAATACAAGGATAAGTAATACAAGGATACTCCACATATAGCGTTCGAAGTGAAAGAAACAATGACAATAAATTAGAGTGGCTAATGAATAAACAGAAATTCATTATTACAAACAAAAGGAAAAGGAAAAAAAGTGACAGGCATTTGGATAGATCTTATTTTCAATCAAATTGTTTTACTTCCATTAATTTACAAAATAATTTCTCTAACCAATCTTAAGCAAAATAGCCCGACAGAAGTGAGTATTATCACATCACTTTGAAAAATATAGAAATTTTCAATAACCGCAACTGTACTAGAGTGGTGTCAGCAGAGATGACATAAACTTTAATGGTTTCCTGCCATATCTTTTAGTTACCACAATATATGACTTCTAGTTAATAAACAAGGTTCTTTAAAATATAGAAAAAGTCTCATTTCTCCCAGATGTAGGTTCGACCTTTTGCAAACAAGTATTTGTACACGGTACTAATTATGCCACTTTTGACATTTACAGTCTCCAAGACAGGATATCGTATTTGCTTTTTTCTTTTCTTAATCACGTTTTCAATTAACTCGGCCTTTACTCATATATTAGGTGCACAAATAACTTCTCTTTTTTTATAAAAATTCAACTTTTTTATAAAAACATCTTTACAAATGATTCATTAATAGTATTGCCCATCGCTAGCTACTACTTTTTCCATCTTTCTGGCAAAGCTCGAATTCCGTCACGGTAAAACTGTTCATCATTTGAGGCTATCCATGAAACTAGCTATTCATTAATGTCGTCATATGAGTGGAACTGCTGGTCAGCGAGACCGTGTGCCATCAAACAAAACAAATAGTAATCGGACGGCCCAATGTCTAGAGAATACTACGAATGGGATAAGATTTCATCGTTTTCAGATAGGTTTCAAAGAGCTTGACCACGTAAGGCCAAGTTGTCTTGCTGAAGAATAATTTTTCCGTTCCTCTCCGCGTATTGTGGGCGTTTCTCACGCAGAGCTCGGCTCAATCGCATTAATTGAAGTCAATACCGATCCCCAGTAATGGATCATTGACCTGGTCCAACCAAATACAGAGGATACCTTCGCAGCATGAATATTTTACCGAGCCAACGACGGAGAAGCATGGCCGGGCAGCCTTAAGACTTTCTTTTCTTTCGATTGCTGTAATGAATTCATTTTTCATCACCAGTTACAATACGATGAAGAAAACTTTTCCTTTTTGTCGCTAAAGCAGTTGTTCACAGGCGAAAAAAGGACGCCCAACGTCCCTTGGCTTCAATTCATGAGGAACCCAAGTTCCTTGCTTTTACACCATTCCCAATGCATGCAATCGCTTCAAAATGCTTCGAGGGGAACTCCTAATACTGAAGAAAACCCTACCTGCATTTAACATGGATCCCTATGAAGAAATGCCGTCAATTCAGTGTCTTCGAAGGTTTTTCAAAATCTTTAGTCTTTAAAGTGACGGAACCAATTTCCACACGTTGTTTCACTTAAAGCAGCATCTTCATAAACGTTTTGAAGCTCTCGATGAGCTTCAGCCGCAGTTTTCTTTGATTGAAAGGAGAAAATCAATACTTCCCACATATGACGATTATTTGGCACTAAATCATACATACTAACTCAACCAAAAGAATATGGCGCCAAAAGAAAATCACTATTATGTCGAGGCGTTACGTTTACCATATGCTAAAGTTTGGCCCATGACGTTTAAGTTATGGCAAACAGCGGGAACTTAGTTGCTCACCTAGTATACAAATCGGAGTGGCCCTTGTCCGTGATTAGGAATAATTACAAAACTATTAGGAAATGGAAAACCAGTACAGAAATGTAAGTCAAGTGAATCCGCTCACATACACTTTTACCCAAAATCAGTTTATGTTGGTGCGAAAAATTCTTCTAAAGTAATAAAACAACACAATTTTACGAGTAATGCGAGTTACATTATAACGGGTTATCCATTTTACTTACGATCTGGTAAGGCTGTCAGCTGTTAAATACCTGTCATCTGATGTGTTATTTATCTAGGGAAATGTTTGCCGTTTACGAATATGGATCGTTACATAACCGAACAATGCGTAAAAATAGTTAAAACTTATTATGGAATTAGCTTTCAATCGAACAAAATTTTCTTCAGCACTGAAGTTCATTTCTTACTCAGTGGTTACGTCAACAAACCAAATTGTCGCATGTGGGACTCAGAGAACCCAGAAGTGATTTTCCCTTTGCATCCGGAAAAAGTGACCGTTGCGTGCGCATTTTGGCCTGGAGGTGTCATTGGGCCGGTTCTCCGTACTTAGATTAGTAAACGTATCGTATAACTTAAATTTGGCCAAATTTGTTTCAATCGATTGGAAGATATGGTTATAAGGACATATGGGTTAAATCGGTATGGTTCATTCTGAGATCCTCTTTTGTGAGAAACGAATTTAATCAAAAGGTATTCGGTACTTTAAATGCTTTCTTCTGGGTGTTACATTTTTGGTCATATCAAATGGTACGTATATTCCTTCATTTCTTCCAGTGCAGCTATAAAAACATCGTACCAACAAATTGTTCGGGTGTTATATTTACCTAAAAATCGGCCAAATAAATAATGCGAAATAAGACGGCTCACCACTCGCCATCATATATCTGGCGGTGGTTTTGTACAACTTTCTTTATACTTTATAAGAACTTGGCCATTCAAAGACTGAGGACTGCAATAATGGGTATTTTTCGCGCTTTTTCGACATTTGTTTTCAAAATTATATTTATTGCCTAAAAACTATATATTGTGGTAGCGAGTAGACACCAGAAAGCTTATAAACTTTGTAAACAACCGAGGATGTTGGAAATTCGAAATGTGCAGGAATTTTCACCAGAAAATAGGGCAAAGTCAATATGTATCAACTATAATGATATGGCCCACAAGTGAAGAAGAAAGAAATACGAAAAAAGAAGAAATACGAAAAAATGCCCGGAATTGTGGAAAAAAATTCATACTTTTGCATCATGACAATGCACCTGCTAACTCATCTTTGCTTGTGAAAGGTTATTTGGTCAAAAACAACACCGTTGTCATGCCTCAGCCACTGTATTGACCAGAATTGGCCCCGTGCGAATTTTTCTTTTTCTCAACAGTGAAAGGAATCGATGAGAGAGCTTAAGGGCATACCATAAAGTGTATATCAGACTTGCTTTGAGGGTTGGAAAAAACGCTGGCGCAATTGTATTATATCTGTGGGGGACTACTTTGAAGAAGATAAAATAGAAATTAATGAATAAATAAATATTTTTTGAGAAAAATGGAAATTCATCTTATTTTTTTAACACACCTCGTACATGCTTTGTAGAGCCAAAACCAAACTTATGAACTCTGTTACATTTTTATCCTATTCGCTTATTTACAAAATAATATTATGTGCTGCAGTACCAAAATATCTGACAACAGATTCAAACTCAAAACTTTATGTATCTTAAAACTAATTAAAATTGATGTTAAGCTAGGAAAATAAGTTAACTCAGTTGTTATGAAAGAGATGGAGCCGTTTTGCACGTCCCCTTACGTAAATAGAAGATGGTAAATCGAGTACGCTACTGTGGACCGTCAACTATGGGGTTCATACATGCATTGACTCTATCAAATCTATGAAGGCTATCAAATTTTTAGCCCTTTCACTTATCTACAAAATAGCACTATGTGCTGTAGTGCCAAAATATCTTATAATTATAAGATATAATATGTATATATGAAATGTATATAATTACATTTCACTTGAATTACTCATAGTATATCAGACACAGTCATGAAAAAAAGATAATACACCTTTAACCGACTGATGACGATTCTGTTCCAAACAGGCAACCTTTTAGCAACAGATGAACTTCTAACTTTTCGAGCTAATTGGAAGTACACAAATTTTACATTTTCAGTTGATTACAGTTGCCAATGAGGCCGGTATGGGCTGGATTGTATGTCATGACATGCATTTAAATATCTTACAATTCACATTTGTATCCTGTAGGATATTTTGTCTGTGAATTTATATAACATACGAGTACAAAATATTTTGTTAACCACTTTACAAGCATCACGTGTTTGTAAGCGTTTATATTGCAGATGAACTTAAAGTCATACATTATCTGTATTTGTCCCTTTCTCTTTGGTTTTCTTTCGACAAGTATCAAACATTATAACGTATGCTAGTCAGCAAGTTAGTCATTTAGAGTTCAGCTTTTAGTCTGCTCCTGTTTTCATTCTCGTGCTCGCCGTCAATTTAATAGCAAAAATACTTGCTGGTAGGTAATTTTCCTGAATATGTGAGTTGAACGGGATGTGTACAAAAAAAAAAAAAGAAGTGTTGTGAAATATTCAGCAAAAGTTCCCGCATTTTAAATTAATGCTACGTGCTTAGCCGGAAATCATTAACATGTTCCTTATACTGAGCAAATGTGGAAAAGAATAGCTTACGTACGTTATTTTTATACACCAGGGTTGATAATGATATGGAATTTTGTACTTAAACTGGAATATGTGACGTTCATCAAATTGTACTGCATCGAAAATAGCAGGAAGAATACTATTCATATCACCAATATATGTTGAAACAAACAATATGTTTATTTCATAATATATTTTATAGGTAAAATAAGTGTAGTTTCAAAGAAATATATTTTTTATATGAGAGATGCTTGTTAGGTTGAAGAAATTCGCCATAATACCGAAGTGTAGAATATATGAACAGGGTGTCTTGACAGTTCATATTTGGCTGTCGTGAAGCAGAGAAATGGCAAATTTATTATGGACAAATATTCGATATACAAATATATACGATATACGATGAGAAATTTACGTGAAATTTTTGGGAGAAACAACGTGCCAACAAGACGCACTGTTTATCGTGTAGTGAATGATTTGGAAAAAACGTCTGTAGCTGATAGGGCCATTCCCTTTAAGATTCAATTGACACAAGAACTTCTTTCACAAGGCCATTTACGCCACCTACACATGCCAATACGAGTTAGAGCTCGCCCACGACAACCCCGATTTCCATGAAAAAATCATAATCAGTGACGAGGCACATTTTCATTTGAATGGATATGTGAATAAACAGAATAGTCGGTTCTGGGCAATGGAAGACCCTCAAATTATTCATCAGTCACCTTTGCATCTATTAAAAGTGACAGTCTGGTGTGCAATTTGGTCAGGAGAATTCATTGGACCTTACTTCTTCGAAACTGAAAACGGAGTAACGGTAACTGTCAATTTGGAGCGATATCGTGATTTGATCGAAAACTTTTTAACGCCACAACTGCATGCTGTGGGCTTGATTAACATGTGGTATCAATAAGACGGTGCCACATCGCATACAGCCAGGATTACAATGGAATTACTGCGAGATCTCTTTCCACAACAAGTTATTTCAACAAATGGTGATGTTGATTGGCCTCCACGGTCGCCTGATTTGACTGTTCCAGACCTCTTTTTAAGGTTTATGTAAACAAACCAGAAACGCTTGAGCGACTCAAACAAAATATTCGTGATGAAATTAATAAAATACCGCGTGCAATGTGTGAGAATGTAATGAAAAATGTGCTCAAAATGGCTCGCATTTGTGAGTCTAACAGAGGCGGACATTTATCTGATGTTGTATTCCATACATGATTGCATACATACATGACATCAAATAAAACATTTATCAATATAAGATCCATTCTCTTTCATTTAATCAAAAATTATAAACAACCAAAATAGTATACCTTTCCGACGGACACCCTGTATAAAAATGGAAACAATTTTCTCGGCCCCATGAAATTGCACATAGACAAAATGAACAAATATAACATTTGCAACTTAATTTTATGGTCAAAAATGTATAATATTTATTTGAAATTCAATTTGAGCCGCTTTGTTTCTAGTAATATTGCACCAAAATTTTTTGAATTGATCAACTGAACTCAATCATAGAACATGAAGAAAGCGTTATTGAAAAGATTCCAACTAAAATCTACTGTCTGCAATAATATTAATGTAGCCTTCGTGTATGGAAGAAACTAGAATTCAGTATAAAAATTCATATTTCAGAAAGATAAATAAATATTTTATTATTTTATTATTTTAAATATTTTACACAATATTATACAGCAAAGAAAAAAAATTAGCATACACAAAAGATGGCAGTAGCTCTAAGCTTATATACCCTAAGCATGCTAAGCTTATATATCCTCCACAATAAATTGGGGGAGACAGCTTCGAAGGCGGACTCTCCAAACATAGAAAATATATCGAGTTACCAGCACATTCCTTATATGATCAAATTTTATCTTACAGAACTAAATCGGTTCAATCATGACACCATAACATCGCGGACGGCCATCTGCCACATTTTAATATAAAATACACCGATTTGGCTCATTATTCCAGTGAAAATTCGTATTTTGTAGCATTTCTTATAATCACGCTGGCAATGCTTTTTCCAAACAACAAAACCACATAAAATTTCTACTATCCTAATAATGGACACAGTTTTTTGCGTGGTAAATTTTTTCCTAACATAATATATGAGTTTCACTCTATTGTGACGCATAAAAGAAAGTTCCTTTGCATCCCATGAATGAAATATTGGACAAATTTTCACATTCAGTCAACTTATATGTACTGAGTATTATATTATATTAGTCTGACTCAACGAAGCAAATTCTTATCATTATGTATGTATCGAAAATTCCCGCTTTTCTGGTGAAAATGGATGAATTCTTTTGATTGAATCAACATAAATAAATTTAAATTGTTAGTAATCTATCAAAAAAGCAAAAAAAAAAAAAAACGCTTTCAATTTGTCGAATTGTCCAATCTGAGAAAAATATTTTAAATTGATAATGTTATCAGTTTTGAAAAACTCTTGGCTCTATACGATAAAAAGGTACAAAAAGTAGATTTTGAATTGGTACAATGCGTGTTCTTTTATGGTTTTAACTGCTACTGAAACTTATAATGTCGCTGATGACTTTGGTAAACAGAATTTGTCGCAAGAAAATATTTGCAATTGATAAACACAGTGCAAAAAAGGCCAAAAACGAGTCGAAGATGGAGATCTCGCCGGGCGAATGCCGGCCTCAGCTGATGAAAACTATGTATGACGAACCCAAAATGTGGTGCTTAAAACTGAAGATTAATACAAGAGTAGTGATTTTAAAACCGCCGGTCTGGGAAGGCTGCCAGCTGTTAAATACCTGTCATCTGAAATGTTGTTTATTTAGTGAAGGTTTGTTATTTACGAATATAAATCGTTTAAGGACCGAAGAATGCGTACAAGTAGTTAAAACTTACCACAAAGATGGTGATTCAAGTGGGCTTTCAATCGGCTGTTAGATAACATAATTTGTACAGAAGATAATGCAATGCAACTAACGAGAATTTGAGCAACTCGAGTTTGTTATTTAGGGTTTATGATAGGAAATCGAAAATCAATTAATCTATCAGTTACCAGGAGTTAAGAAATAATGCAACGCACAAAAATGTAGGTTACTACGGTTTACTTATTAGGTTAGGTTAGGTTATATTACTGCAGCAGTCTGAATAAACAGACTCACCTAGACTGTATAGTCCATTGTGATACCACGGAAACTAGAGATATGGATGTCCCTAGTTTCCCCCGACGAACCATCTTGAGCGCCTCAAGAAGCTCTTGAGCCGGACAAATCTGTACCGTCCAGATCTCTTAGATCCCTAAAGAAATAAGAGCTCAGTGTTGATCTCCGCCTATTCGCCAGGGCGGGACAATTACAGAGAATGTGTTCTATGGACTCCTGCTCTTTTTCATCCCTACAGCTCAGATTTCACCATTCGCAACCTTCAGTCTTATTGCATGTCTCCCAATAGACAGTCCATGACGGACACAAGTAATGAGATGTCAGATCTTGATAGCGACAGCAGCCACATCCGTCTGTTTTGATTACAGCCTCGAGCAGACGCCCACCTACCATTTGCTGCTAAATATGCTGTATCTCACAGTAGGAGGTTGCAAGTGGCTAGAGGCATGTCTTCGGATTCAAACTCAGTTGGAGTCTGTATGGTTGTCCCTAGGCTTGCCACCTTGTCTGTTCTGCAGTTCCCTGGCATGTCCCTGTAGCCCGGCACCCACATAAGGTAAATGTTGAAACGCTGAGCCATCCCGTTAAGAAATCTGCGGCATTTCAAAGCTGATGTTAAACCCATAATCCAGGGATTTAATGGCAACTTGACTCTCAGAGAATATGCTAATCTCCACCGTGGTGAGGATGTTATATCTCAGCAATTCCGCCACTTCCTTAATGGCCAAAATTTCGGCTTGATAAACACTACAGTGATCAGGTAGTCTTCTTGATATACTTAGCTTTAGGTCTTTGGAGCGGACCCCGAAACTTACTGAAAGGAAATTGAATTTCGGAAATTCGTTAGAAAAGATCGTTCAATAGAAGTTATCGATATACAATCCCCAAGTTCGGTAAAGGTTTGTGGCAATTATTGTGGCTAACAGTCAGATTGGCTTACATTGATCAATTGATTTACTACGTCATGAAACACGTTTATTTAATGCTTCAAAACTTTCTTCTGATGAGTAATCAGCAGCTTAATACGTCACCCCACTCGTCTTTCAGCAATTACTAGACTGGTTTTAAAGTTTCGCTAACGGATGTTACATAATTTATCGCATCTTTGTTAGCACATCAGTTAAGTTACACAAACAAATCATCTTCCCACTTTAGCCTCCACCGGAACGATATCCGATGGCGTTGTAGGGAAGAAGTTTAGAAGTCATGACCTGTCTGAAAAGTTTTATAAGTGGCTTTTTTTTATTCATAACTGCATAACAATCGGAGAATCGAAATTAGAATTTCACCATTCCTGTAATGAATCAGACCAACAGCTGTGAAAAACAACAATTTTCCGACTACAAATTTTATGTTATTTATTTTCTCTTGGCCCCACTTGGTATTAAATTTCGATAGTGCTTTAAATTGCGTTGTTTTCATTTTATCCAATAATTTCGTACATACGAGTATAATAGAAAAAGGAATGTTATGCGTAAATTTTCATCGAATTGGCCAAAGAAAACCAAGCAACAGATGATGCCAATATTAATCTTGGTCCATCAGTAATAAGTCAAAATCTCACTGTCCATTTTTGAACCATTGAGTACCAATGCCATCACTAGGAAATATATAAACTGTGCCATCTCTATCTGTCATGTCATGTGTGTACTCTTTATGCATACCAAAATGTTTTTATTGCATTTCAGAATAAATTGGAAAGGAAATATGTTAGAGAAATAAGGTTTATGTTAATTTCAAAACTAAGAACATTCCCCACTTTTAGCCTACAAATAACCGCATGACTAAGAAACCAAATGTTCTACGATCATAATGTGGCTGCGAGACCATCAAGCAGCCTGCTCATAAACAGAGGGTTCGTTAAACACAGAAAAACTTTCAATTTCAGTTACTTCAATTTAAGAGTCTTGACTATAAGCTGTACATTGGCCCCAAAATGAACTTTTCTCAATTCGGCGCCTGTGAGCGACCTTTAACTTTATTAAAAAAAAATTGCGTGTAAAATGTGAATTAAATTGTTCAACATGCTGTAAAAAGTCAAAGGAAACATAAACCGCTCACTTTAAACAGCACCAAATTGCCCCAACTTTACCTTAGTAGTTTGGCAGCCGTGATACTACTTATAGTATTTGCCACTTTCAAGAGAGTAACACTCGAGTCTATGAAACTAATTTGCGCCTTTGCTAAATATAAGAACGTACTCTTCGGTAGAGGGGCCAGGTGTTTAAGCTAACCACATTATTCGGCTCCTAAACGGCCGTTTAGCAAAGTCTTGTGCTACTTTAAACGAAAAAAATATAAAAGGAACAACTGGCAAAATATGAATGAAGATGTCGACAAGTAGAATATGAAGGATTGCACGTAGAAAGGGACCACTTTTCAACTTTGCCGTTATGGACATTCGCTTGCTGTTTAGTAAAGAGCACACTTTGGCCACAACCTGGTACAGAAGTAGGCGAAAAAATTACAAAAACCTCAATTACATGTTTCAGAGCATCAAATATGCAGTTCATAATGGTGGAAAGACTTAAACTGTTGCCTTAGCAAGACACCCTTTCAGTGTACAAAACTTTGGCTAAGAAGCAATTTCGAAGCTCTTACATCACCATCATCATCATCGTCGTCATCGTCACAACAGACGGGTCATCTGCTTTTGATATATTTTTTTTCGTACTGCTCACCTTACGGGCAGAAAAACTGTTTCCGTTTGGGCCACTTTGGCAAGCACGAATGTACAAAATAAAAGTTTATCCACTTGTGGCTTTAGTCTACAGTATATTCAGTAATAGTGATTAGTGCTAAATGACCTTAAGGAACTTTCTCATGCGGCTGACTGTAACGTCTTACTTTGATGTAGTTACACTGTGGGTTTACATTAATCCTCCAACATCTTATGCGTATTTAAATGTTGATTATAACAAAAATGTAAAGAGGAAATCTTAAATTTGTGAATTTTTTAAGTCACCGGGGGGATATGCAGAGAAGAGCTTCAATATTAACAGCAACGCGTATGCAATTTATCAAAAACAATTTATAAAAAAAAAATTTCAATTCCACGTATAATTCATACCTCCAACAATATACGAGAAATGAAAATATGGTAGAAATGATTCGTACGTAAAATAGTTTTCGATTTAATGAACAATTTGCCCTAACAAAGATATAGAAAATATCCGAGAGTTAGTTGAACAAATATTAATGAAATATTTTAGCAGTTAAGGAAAATCAGTTCGAAATACTAACTTTTTAATGTAGCAGTTTAGGTAAAATTAAAGAAACGAATAACGAAGTACTAGAGACATTTCCGTAAATGAATCCGCTAATCATAACCTACTATTTTATGACGGACAATTCGAGAAATCAGTTTTATTATTCAAGATTGTATCAAATTTTCAAAAATTCTATTTTCAAATGTGTCATCAGAGAATTGAAATTCAAAACCTGTATAGAAATTTATGTCGGATGAACTGACTTACACGTGCCTCACTCAACGTCCTTTTGTGATGGCCCAAAAGTGAAAAGAATGCTAGAAGAGACGAAGACGACACCGCCATGCTGCCAGACAATATTCTGAATTAAAGCGCTGTAGATGAATTAAAGTTATAATTTCTTAAACTCTGCCAAGAAATAACAGATGGACAGGATGGATGGACAGCATACAAATTATAGATTTCAGCATACAATTGAAAATTTGAATTGCGGAAAATCGGAAGGTTTGTGTGAGAGATATTAGAATAGGTGTTACGTCCACTTTTATTCTGAGACAAATTGACAAATTTTAGTGCAACCAAAGTAAAACGTATGAATTTAAGGATACGCGCATTAAACCGGTCACTTGTACAGGTTACTTCAAAAGGGATAAAGTTAATCGATCGAATTTCAAAATTTTACCACGCATTAGAATGTCAGGCTATCCATTGCCTGATTGCAAATCAGGTTTTTGCTATTTTCGAAGTAAATATTAAAATTATTACACTCTACGAATGAGGTTTTACAGGGACCACAATGAATTCCGGAAATTAATCAAAGGTATGAGATGTATCATAAGGGCAAGTCGATGTAGCACATTTGCAGTCACCAGCTGGCCAGTTTAAAGGAGCTTCATAAAAATTTACGGCAGTGTTTGTCAGTCAGCCAGACAGCCCTCCAGTCAACTAGACAAACAACCAGCCGTTCCAGCAGACGGAAATCATTTAATCAACTTAAAAACTCATGAAACATAGTTGGTCAAAAGATATGGGTTACTTTAAACGTGTCCTTCTGAATGTCTTAATTTTGGCGTATTAGATTATAATTACATTTATTTCTTCGGGTGAAGGTATTAAAATATAGCTGCATAGCGATCTGCTTCAATTACACTTACCTATCGTAATAATTCGCTGAATGAATCTTTCACACCAACTATCTATCGACCAAATGTTACTCATGATTTTTAAACTCGATTGAGTTATCTTGGTCTGTCTGCATATTTGGCCGGCTGGCTGGTAGACACGAGAACTGTTGGAACATTTTGTGAAACTTCTTGAATTTTTCCGTAGCTAAATAGTAGCCGATGTTAATACAGCGAAATGGGGCTACAGACCGATTCCACTATAGACTTGCTAAGTAATTTAATGACAAAGTCCTCTCTCTCTCTTTCTCTGGCATACCAAGCCAGATCGTAGACTAAATTTTCGTCATTATTCAGACAGAGCATATATTATATGAACCATGAGCTGCGTACTGACATCGACATAGTCAAGCGCATCAAAAAGCAGCGATTGTATAGGCTATGTCATGTTTTGCTAATGAACCAAAACGCTTTAACGCGAAAAGTCGGCGACAACGAACTCGATGGTCAAGGCAAAAACTGTGTAAGAAAATAATAAAGTAAATATAACAAACGCCGGCTCTAAGCCATCACATCATAGAATTTCATAATTTTCATTCATTCAACAGGACTCTATTATAAAAAGACCTAGGTAAGAATCAACTACTTCAGTTTCCGGAGCGATACTGTAAGACATGACTCTTACTTTTGTTTATTTCGCCGATGTTAAAATGCATTCATGCTTAGTTAGATGAACTTTCGCCGATAGCATCTTTCTGTTGAATTGTTTATTTACTTTGTAGTTTTCTCATTTCAATTATACAATTGAAACATTTAATTTACATACTAATTAAGTTTGGTATGTGTAGTTTGTTATTTCTTCTTACTTAAATACAGCTAAATCCCCTATCTAACATTAAATTACATTTTGTGGTTTTGAAACCACAGCAGTGGCAAAATAAAAACTTCAGGTTATAACAATTGCTGAAAACAAATATTATTCATGTGCAACGAAAGTACAAAAGTTTTAACACTGACACACTCCGCCACCAGGTTATGTTCCCGTCAATGGCACCACCTAACTGAGTTACACCAACAAACATCTACACAATTGCATCCGACATTTTTCTTAAGTTTTCCTTACCGCCACCACCACAATAGCAAAGCATGAAGGAAATTGCAGTTTTTTTTTATTTTATTTACCTGGGCTGCCAAGTGCGCGTGTGTTTCCTACTTCCTCAGGTAGTGGTTGGGCAATGGCAGAGACAGTAGCAGAGCACACTGAGCGTATTACACTTCAGAGCCATAGACATGACTGCGACATTTAACACGAGTCTGCTTATAGCCTGACTGGCTGAAGTCAAAAGAAAATATCGGTAACAAGACTGGGATAAGGAAAGCAATTGAGGGGGTAAGCGGCAGTTTATTTCTGTGTTAAAATCGAAGTCATGTCTTTAATGTTTAAGTAATAAAATCAATAAAAGTTGTAAGTTTTTATGAGCAATAAATATAATAAATTGCATTACTCATTATTCACTTCATACTACTTCATGCTGCTGTTCATATTCGTTCAGTTTGTAGGAATCTTGACATTCCGTAAATGGAGTAAGTAAGGAGAATTATATGGAAGACACGTTAGAAAAGGAAGTACTTTACTTTTAATAATTTTATTGCATTATTATGAAGATATACAAGTTTAGTCAAACGCAAGAATGCCTGATAGATCCCAACGACTGCCAGACAGCGGCATAGATTAAAAAGAATGTCTTAAACATCACTCCGATTGGCTGATCCTGAATAACCAAGGACCTTTACGAAAGCTTAGTTGCATCTCTTTTTGATATTATAAACTTATTTAAAGTAAATTGGATTCTTTTTTTCTGACTCACACCCGAAATATCAATTCAACCCTTGTATTTATTTGTATTCGCCTTTTACCTGAAGCGAAATTAGAAACCTACCTTGATTCTCGTTCTCTATCAAAACATACAGAAACAGATTCTAGAACTTGAAACGAATATATATATAGGGTGATTTTTTAAGGTTTAAGTTTTTCAGGTTGGCAGCACTGGTTGATAATGGCGTCCAAACGTCATCTGTCAAAGTGAAAAGTGTACAGTATACCCTACCAGTTCATAATGGAATGACGAATGACCTCCCTCAACGTCTAATTTTTGGTGAATGGGCCTTACAAAATCTCAATGAAAATCCGCTGATTTATTGAAAAATTGTGTTCGGACGGTCATTTCTTGCTGAACAGAAACGTAAACAAGCAAAACTGTCGCATCTGGAATGATGAACAGCCACATGCCATACATGAATTACCGATGCATTCCGTAAAAACGACAGTCTGGTGTGGTTTGTGGGTTGGTGGCATCATCGGTCCATTTTTCTTCAAAGACGACCGTGGAAGAAATGTTACCGTCAACGGCGAACGATATCGAGCCATGATACGCGATTTTTTTCTTTGCCCCATTTGGCTGAGTTGAACTTGGTTGACATGTGGTTTCATTAAGACGGTGCAACATGCCACACAGCTCGTGGAACAATGAATATAGGTATATTGCGGGATGAATTTGATGAGCAGGTTATCTCTCGATTTGGCCCTGTGAGTTGGCCCCTAAGATCTCGCGATTTAACGCCTCTTGATTATTTCTTGTGGGGTCTATGTCTATGTGGACATGCCGAACACTACTGAAGCCTTACAGGATAACATAACACGCGTTATTCGTGGAATACAGGCCGAAATGCTCGAAAAAGTGACGAAAAATTTGACCTTCCGAATTTTGAGACGGAGCCGCTGACAACATTTACATGAAATTATCTTTACAAATTAAACGGCAAAAACCAATTCACCAATTAAATTAAAAATTTTAATATATGATGCAAATTTGAGTGTTTTATTCGATTTAAAAATAATATAATAGTTAAAATAAATATAATAGTTTTATGCAGTTTCATTCCTTAGTCTGAATCAGGACCGAAACCAACTGCGGGATCCTTTCTTGGTTCAAATAATTTATTTTCTGAATTTGCGATACCAGACTCTCAGAAATCTTCACAGCTATTAAATAATTGTGCTCGTTTTAAATAATTCAAAACTTTAAATGCCAACAAAACGTTCCATAAACTGACAGCCTGTTTCCATGAAACATTTAAAATGGTGAACGAATGTATTAAATTATCTATAAACGAAAGCATTATGCAAAGTGTTTTAATAAAACCTTTGATAGGTTTCGTCAGCTATGAAAGTTTCCAAAATATTTTGTCAACATTTTTGCATATCGGTTCAAAAGAAAACAAATAGTTTTGTGGTAACCCTACTCAAAAAATAAAATCTCTTCCAAACAAAAACCTATTCAAATTACAAGGACGAACACAAATATTCATTTGTTTTCTTTTCAAACAAATTGAGTGATTCGTTTTATGCAAGTAAGATGAAAATTCAACAAAATTGAGTGAGTCCTTTTATGGGAGTAAGTCGAAAACTCAACGAAATTTTGATGCGGCGTTCAGTATCAGAATAAAAACTTTGTATATATTTGCAGCAACCTATATTTTTATCCATTGTATTAGTTTATCAGTTAAAAACTATACCCTTCTAGTTCATCCCTTAGAAATTGAGTTATATACCGAAATTCAGTCTTTCCTCTCTTGTTTCCAATTAGAGGGCCGAAATAGCCCTTATTTTTATTTAAAACTTTAGAAAAATAGACCACATCCATTCTGGTGCTCCCAGAAATTTGAATTTGAAATTTATACCATATATTTAAATTAACCGAGTTAGACAAAGAGCATTTATAGACTCCCTTCCGAATGCAAAATGTCTATTAAGTTGTTTTCTATACGAGAAATCTCTATGAAGGCCCTTTTCTAAAAAAAAGTGTCCGAGAAGACTCTTTCTTATATGAAAAGTCCCTATGAATACTTTTTTCTATATAAAAAATGTCGATCAATTAACACTGTCCCTTCCGGTATCTTCCATATAAAAGCATATTTAGCTCATATTTTCCCTTCTTCATATCCTTCAAGCAATTGTATTGAGTTGAGGCACATTTGATACATGTTGTGTGTTTTGAGAATTCAAATGGATTGCAATACTATGTCCATTAGACTACGTCCAGATGGATATTTCTTCCGAATTTCATTCAAAATCAAACTTTCGACATACTTTTAATGGAAACTACAAAACTTTAAAGCGACTGAACTTTCGCGCAAGTTCCTGGGATTTTGTAAATGTAAATAGAATAGTTGCATTGGTCTAAAAGTGTGTCACTAGAATTAAGTCAGTTTTGATTAAAATACAATTATTTGCACAAATGTCATTAGATTCAAAGTGTGTGAAATAAACTGTAAAACTTCAATTAAAGTTCCACAAAATCCACACATGGGTTGTGTTTGATAAAATATTTTCTAGTTAAAACTTTACTAAAATAACAAAAAATAAATTATTCCTAACCGACTGTTCTAAAAACATTTTAAATTGAAATTTGTTGTATAGGTATACCAACCTGCACTGGATTAAGTTGTACTACCTCTTAGGCAATCTATACGAATTTCTAATTAAACCTCCAATTTTAAGCTTGCTTTTTAAATTTAATGCTTTAATTTTGAATTTTATAAACTAAATGAATTAATTGCTGAAAACATGAAATTTAAATACTATAAAAGTTGGCGCTGTCGTTTAAGTAATCTAAAAACTAATCTAATGTACAAACTAATTATCGATAAATTTCCCAAATAATATTGCGAATTATTGAAAGCTGAAGGAAATATGAAAAAAAGAAAAAAGAAAATACAATCTTACCAGCAAAGTTGCTGATTCAAAATCAGCCGCTTCTGCAACACAACTCGGTGAGCATCTCAATCTCTAGAAATAAACGAACTGAATTAACTCTAATTCATTTGCATTTTTTTCTCTCTCCCTCTTTTTATACATCGTATATTAAACATTAAATTTAATTTTACAATTTCTCAACTCTGAGAAATTATGCATTTATTTTAAACCCGTCCATTTCTTAGTCCAGTACTTACTGCTCGGCACGTAGGAATTAGCCCTTAATTAATTAACGCCAAACTAATCTCACATACAGTCCACTATCTGTCAACTAAGTTGCATCACAACAACACTGCCAGAGATTAAAACTGGATTAATTTCTTAATCAAAACCGGTATAAATTGTAACCCAATTATCAAACAAGTAAAAGAAAAAAAAATCAGCTATAAATACAATTTGTGTTTCCGGTTGCCAAGCAAATACCATCGAATACATTTTCCTAATACTTAAACAATTAAATTCTTAGCGAAGTTTTCCCATTACATCACACTGCCTTGTGCTATAACATTCTTTCCCATCGTGTCAATTTACTAAGACACCTTAGGCAATGACCGTGTCTTGCTTAATCACCTAGTGATTTTATTCCTCCATCTAACATCTAACAAAATACATCCTTAATGGCTATTAAGAATTCCCCCGCCAGACGAATGACATCATCTAAGCAGCCACTTTTCAATGTTACCTTACCGTGTTTATCAGAACGTAAAATGGGGGAAAAACATCATATCGACAACTGATTGGGATGCCTAAGTCGCAAAGAATGTCACTGATATTGCAGGGAATGGCATGAGAAGAACGTAAATAGAACCATAATAGCTCATTGAAGTGAAGGAAGCGAATTTAAAAAGTATCAGATACCATCTACATTTAGCCTTACAAGAGAAAGCAGAGTACTGCGATATTGATGTCAAGCCTTAGTGATAAATTGTTTGTATACGGAAGCTGCCACCATCCTTACGAAGAAAGAAAGCTTTGACTATTGCAATGAGTCAATATTTAAAACGAAGCCCACACATTTGTAAGGAACATCAAATAAAGAGGAATTTAAAATTTTGTGTGTTAGGCTGATGGACATGGAGTTCTATTCACAAAACTCGAAGATAACCATCACAAATTATGCGTTACAAATATGGAAATGAGTATTAAATATGGAAAATGTTAAAGTGATGCTGTAATGAAATTTACATCAAATAAAAAATTTAACAATATTTTTGTACTAGTTTTGATATGAGATTAATCCAGATTTAATCTGTGGCGGTGTTGTTGTGATACAACTTAGTAGAGATATGGTGGACTGTATAAGGGATTGGTTTGGAGTTGATTAATTGAGGGCCAATTCCTACGTGCCGGGCAGTAAGTTCTTGGCTATAGAATTGGCGGGTTTAGAATAATTGCATAATTTCTCAGGGTTGAGAAATATTACAATTAAATTTAAGATTTAATATGTATAAAATACATAAAAAGAGGGAGAGATAGAAAAAATGCAAATGAATTATAGTAAATTCATTATGTTTTTTTTTTTTTTTTTTGAGATTAAGATGGTCACCGTGCCAGTTGTGCTGCAAAAGTGGAAGATTTTGAATCAGCAACTTTGCTGGTAACATTGGATTTTCCTTTCTTCATGTTTTCTTCAGCTTACAGTAAATAATTCATAACAATAATTGGGATGTTTATCAATAATTACTGAAATTAGGTTTAGATAACTTAAATAAGAGCGTTATCTTTTATAAGATTTAAATTTCATTTTTTCATTAAATTCAAAATTAATTCATTAAACTTAAAAGTAAGTATAAACTTGCAGGCTTACACAATTTCTTAAGGGAAACTGTATTTCAAGATCAAAAAATTGTACCCTCTATTTTTTATTGCGAAATAAATTTGTATTACTATAATAGGCCTGAAAATATTAATTTTGGATTACAATACATATAACTATATAACAACAATAATGTGCTATTACAATGGATTTGAGCAGAAAATTGTTTATTGCGTGATCGTCTCAATTATTGTTTTAGTAGACTGCTTCAATTCAGTCAAATTACTTGGTTTCGTTTTGTGCATCTCTTATTTGACATAAACCCATAAAAAAAGTCTGGTGCAGTCAGGTCAGGCGACATTGGGGATTAGCGGAAAGTAGAGTTTCTGTATATAATTTGTTTGGGAGTTTTTATCGGAGCTCCGCCATAACCGGTTTGGCTATGTGTGCAGTTGCCCCATCTTGCTGGAACAAAATGCCGCTGAGGCGGATACGTCTTTGGCGCAGTTCTGGGTAAGAAACTCTTTTAGCAACTTTGAATAAAGGTCCCCATTAACAGTTGACAGTTAACAATTAACAGTTAGCATTTAACAGTTAACAATTAACAGTCGACAATTGACAGTTGACAGTTTACAGGTGAAAATTGACAGTTGATAGTTGACAGTTGGCAGTCGACAGTTGACAGGTGACTGTTGACAGTTGGCACAATTGGCAGTTGACAATTAACAATTGACAGTTGACAGATGATAGTTGATAGCTGACAGTAACACGATTCGTGTGCCACCCTGTACTTTGTGAGCGACTATTGTGAAACATAAATTCCAGAAACTGAAAAGTCAAAAATGTTTTTAAATCATAATGAATTGAAAAACAATGATGAAAAACTTTGGTATGCAATAAAGATTCATAAAATCTTAGAAATATAGGAATTTTTAGGTTAAATCACATAGCTTTGTATGGGCAGTACTAGAAAGGGCGAAGTTATATCGTCGATTTTTTTTAAACTTTAGATAATGGTTATCTATAAATTTCGAAATGCAAGGGGGAAATCAAATTTCAGTACATTGAGCAATTTATATGGGACTTACCCAAACATGAGTGTCAACCTAATCTAATTTCATTTTCAGAATTAAGTTTAACAAACTGACGGTGTGTACCAAAATTTGCCTGGATTCTGTGCAATTGTCTAAAGCATATCTGTGGTCACAACCCGTAACAGCCTAACTCGAGTTAGAACACAATTGACTTATTAGCACCATCGTATTCAGCGTATCTAAACTTATTCGCTCTAAATTTTTCATGTTTGTATCTCTTCTAGGAAGGCAATTAATCCTAAAAAACCTAATAGCTTAAGTTATTTTTCTAAATGACTGTTTTGGCATAACTGCCTAAGTCAATTTAGGATTACAACAAATATAAACATTATTTTTTCATCATTGCCTAAATCAACTTAAGTCGTTAATCCAAAAAAATAAAGAAACAATTTTATTTTTCTAACTTGAGTTAAGCTCTTATTCCGAATTACAATTTCGTTTTTTGATAAACATAAATTGAGTTAAGGTTTTCTCCAAACTACAAGTTTTTTATTTAATCTGGAATAATAGCCTAACTCAACTTGAACTTTTTGACTTTCTTTCGTTCAACAATTCATAGGAGCTTAAGTGTCATTTTCGATAATATCTTTTGACTGCGAAAATAAACAACTATTTGTTGTTAACAACTAAGTAAAGAAATTCGTTTCCTTGGAATCTGTAGCAAAGTTTTCCAAACAACACCTTCTCCTGATTTTCAGTGAAGATTCAAAACTTTAAACTACTGTACTGAAAATATTGAAAAACAGACTTAGGCTGTTATAGGTTGTGACCACAGATATAACGCTCATGGATTAAACGGATTATTCATACCAAATAACAGCCACGAATAATTGGATTAAATTATGCTTTTCTACGTAAGGATCCAAAGGAGCGTGCTTACCTGTTCGGATTTTCTTAGTTTTACTTGGAATACAAATCAATGCAGTGGGAAGAAATTGGATTACTCAAGCCTATTTACAAGAAATTACGGAGAAAGTATTGCCGTTCGAAACATCATTCCTAAACTCTACTTCTGGCAAGTGCAAAGTGGTTTAAATTACAAATGCTAGAACAGCTAACATTGTATTGATTTTATAGCTTATTTGTATGGGTGGTACCAGAATGGGCGTGATTAACCGTTCAATTTTAAACGGTATGATGCTCAAAAATGTAAGCCAAATATATGATGTAGCGGATAATATGTTTTACTCATTGAATTCCATTATATTTAGATAAACTTAGTTGTGAAAATGAAAACGGACATCATTGCCTCGCCGTTTTTACTACTTGCCATATAAATTACTTGTATTACATATACGGGTATATTACATACTCGTGTATTTACAGATTCATATCGATCACTCAATGGTACTAAATTCGATATAGGTTGGGGCATTTCAGTAATTTTGAAAACTTAGTTCTGTGAATAAAATTGAACTTTATTGCCACACCCCTTGTAATACCACACATATAAATTAGTCCTTTTAGGCAAATTCGATAATTCTTCTATGATTTATAAAATTAATTATATAATAATAATGATAATTAATTATACAGTCATAATTTTTCATCTTTTAATGCACTTTAAATTAGATCATTTTTTGATAATTATCTTTTGACCTCGCGCAAACTGTTGGACCCTCGTTGGAGCATGGTATATGTAAGTTGGTTCACCTGACTGAAATTTTTTTACTAGTTATACCCTCACTCAGAGGAATAATATGGTGAAAAATATAAAGCCCAAAAAGAAGCTGTTAGAATGCAAAAAATCTTCTGACAAAATAGGTTTCATGGCTTCTTAAGTCAATTGAATGATGTCCGTCTATCCGGCTGGCTGGCTGATGGCGGCTGTTGGACACGATAACTGTCGCAAATCTTTTTGAAACTTCTAGACACACTTCTTTAAATTTTGTCATATCTTAGCAGGGGATTGTAAATTGGCTTTATGGAATCATATTTTTCATGCAAATTAATCAAATTTCGGAAGTTCGGGTTTTCCCCCACAATTTAAAATTCGTAGTTTGCAGTACATCAAGTTTCGTCCACTACATTGGCCTATATTGCGCGGCAGAATTCGAAGACATCAATGGGATAGCCGCGCCCTTCTGGTGCTATCCATACAAATAGCCGATTTAGTCCATATATTTTTAGATTTATTTATTTTTTTTAATTGGTTCTAATAAATTTAGTCACATTGGTATACGATGAGCGTTCGCCAAAGTATTCACGATGAAAATGTACGACCTTGCCAAACCCCTTCTGGCATCTCCCATGTAAATTGCTCATTTTCTGATATTCAATCTTTCCTCTGCAATTTCTAATCGGTAAGCTGTAGTAGCCTTGGATTTTGTCAAATATATTGATTTATATTTTTTTGCAAACTTTGAAAGAACTGAGACAGTAACCACGCCCATTCTGGTGCATCCCACATAAACGAGTATATTCTTAACTTCATATCTTGTCAGTTGTATTGTATTGAATTAAATCGAATTTGAATCTGCAATTTCTAATCGGTAGGCTGTAGTAGCCTAGCTTTTTGTCCAATATATTGATCTATGTATATTTCTCTGCAAACTTTGAAAGAACTTAGACAGTAACCATGCCCATCCTGGTATATCCCATATACTCTTAAACCCTTATACTTAGCTTTATATCTTGCTAGTAGTATTATATTGAGTTGAATCGAATTTGAATCTGCAATTTCTAATCGGGCTGTAGTAGCCTAGTTTTTTGTCCAATATGTTGATTTATGAAAGTGGTGAGCATTGCCATACTGCTTCTGGTAACTTTTTATACCATATATATATATATGATTTATCGAAATTCAATTTTACCTCTGAAATCCCTTGTTCATTGAGTGAAGTTGCTTGCATTTTTGGTAATTATATAACACATCATAAAATATGAATAAATCGACCGCATAACCACGCCCTCTCTGATAACTCCCATAAAGGTTATATGATTTTACCGATGTATTACTAACTATACATATATATTTCGTTCAATTCGTCAAATTCTGTATAATTTAGAATGTATTTGCGGAACTTAATTGTGCCCAGGATAATAGAATGGATTGCCACGCCTCTTAGGGAATCAAATTTATAAATTGGCCGACTTAGCAAAAATCAGTTTTCTTCTTCTTCGAAGTTGTTCCTCTACAATTAGTAAGAGGGGAATTTCAGAAATTTATAATTTTATTTCTTTGATTGTACTTTAGTTCAGAGTATTTTTGGATAACCCCCATCACTTTTGCACCAAAGTAAAATGTTGTTGGGCGGCAGGTATATGTAAGTCAGTTCACCTAATTAAAATTTCAATATTGGTTTTGCATTGATTGACAAATCTATTTAAGAGCTGTCTACACGCAAGACATCAAAAGATTGCGCCTGTTTTCAAAGTATTATATAATTTGTAGAATTTGTGCTTAACGTTCTTGTTACAAAAATATGCTCAAACTTGTTTTATAATTAAAAAAACAGTTAAATTTTGTGATCAAACAGCCACTAATATCAAGTCCATGTTTTCAAGCATGTGATAGTATAACGTATTCTAAATAGACCAAAACTGCCTGTAATTTAGGATCAGCTCTCTGTGAGAATAAAGTTTCCTTACAGTCAGTTTGTCATTGCTAACAGCATCAACATTCTACTTTGGTTTGGTTTCTGCCAAATTTCCTGTTACACTGTGCCAATTGCTCACTTATATTGTATACGTTTTGTGAATGTGTTCGTTACAATAGTTATACAACACCATATGCGATGACACAAACAATGCGCCAAGAATAAATGATTGCGTGCAAAAGTATTTAACCGCAAATATGATTTCATTTGCCACACCAGCAGTAACCTGTGACAATACATAAGAAAAAAAACCAAAATGGTTTCCGCAAACTCTAATAACTCAAAGTACTTTTGCAGCACATGAAGCGGGCGGATGTTAGGGAAACAGTTAAAAGCCAGCGTTGAAATGTATATAACGCCTAAAAACCACAACATAATTTATGTTCATTTCCTTTTTTTGACATAACAAAAAAAAAAATCGACAAATAAACAGCAAAATAACAAATGATTGAGGCCAGCAACATTTTGTACCACCCAACATGACATCAACTCGACAAAAAATCACGAAAAAAAAAAATAAAGAAAAAAATACAACAGTCAAACCAATTCGTCGAGAACGCACTTCGTCCTGTTTTTTGAACTCAACATTAACCACATTGCCACCTTTCAACATCGCGGACATGGCAAGCCATTGTTTGACAAGTGACATATGGCTTCTTTCGTCATAAATAGTTTTGGTTATTTTAACAAAAATTTTGGGAAAATTCATTCACGCCGACTCGCATGTTGCCATCCGTAAGGCAAATATAACCATTTATGACATCCAGATTGGTCATAAATTGTAGTGCAGGCGAATTTAACTTTATCGATCATGTTTGCAGACGGAAAATTCGATGGCAAGTGCAAGTGCCTTGACAATCATAAGTAAATTTAAAGCACCGGAGTTCTTGTCCCAGTAAATAAATAGCCTCCAAAAAAGTAAAAATTGGATAATCATCAAAGAATATAAGATTTGGTTGTCATAGGATGGATGCTGTTGTTTTTGACGCCTTTTCACCAGATCCTCTGAAGCAATGAAAACTGTTTAGATAATTTATCATGACAATTTTCCTTTTTTTTTTAATCAGAATTCATAAATCGTTAATTTAAATTATTAACTGACAACAATTTTAAATACATATTAAGTGATTTCAAGTTTCTGTACCCGAGTCGAAAAAGATACCAAAAGTGTTTAATATTCTCACAGCGACTGTCGGTTATAAGAAAGAACCTCCAAGGAAGGCAAAAATATCCCCTGATTGTGATCCAGAAGCAATGAAAAATTCAACAATCATAGATGAATTTAACATGGTCTTGTCATGGGAGGGATGCTGTGGTTTTTAACACCTTTGCATTGCCTTCTCACCAGATCTGCTTAGATCATTTATCATGACAATTTGCATTTTTCATTCAGAATTCACAACTAATTAATTTAAGTTATTAACCAACAACAATTTTAAATGCATCTCAAGTGAATTTAATCTTCTGTATCAGAAACGAAAAAAACTACTAAAAATGTTTAATATTCTCACAATTAATGTTATAGGAAAGAACGTCCAATGAAATCGAAAAGATCCATTGATTGTGATCTAGAGGCGATGAAAAATTGAATAATCATCGATGAATCTAACATGGGCTTGTCATAGAAAGGGTGCTGTTGTTTTTGACACTTTTTCCTTGCTCTTCGCCAGATTCTTTAAAGAAACGAAAACTGTTTAGATCATTTATCCTGACAATTTAGTTTCCTTTAATTAGAATTCATAACTAATCAATATACATATAAGTTATTAACGAAAAACAATTTTAAATATTAGGTGCGCAACTAAATTCCCGCTATTGGCCCATAGAGGGCGCCAGCTGTAAGTGCCATTCGACTTTGCCATAACCTAAACGTCATGACCCAAGTTTAAGCATATGGTAAGTATGCCACCTCGACACAATAATGATTTTCTTTTGACGTTTGCAACTAAATTTCTGCTATTGGCCAATACAGGGCGCCAGCTGCAAATGATAATCGATTCCGCCATAACCTAAACGTCATGACCCAAGTTTAAGCGTATGGTAAACATACCGCCACGACAGAATGGTGATTTCCTTTTGACGTCATATTCTTTTGGCTGTGTGAATATGTATGATTTTGTACCATATAATCGCCATATGAGTATGCAGGAAATATTGATTTTCTTCTTTCAATCGAAGAAAAAGGCGACTGAAGCTCATCAAAACGTTTACGGAGATGATGCTTTGAGTAAAATAACATGTCGAGATTTGTTCCGTCGCTTTAAAGACTATGATTTTGATGTTGACGACCGTTCGCGTGAAGGAAGACGAAAACGCTTCGAAGACACTGAATTGACGGCATTGCTTAATTCGGACCCGCATCAAACGCAGGTAGAACTTGCTTCAACATTAGAAGTTATCCGTCAAGTCATTTCCAAGCGATTTCATGCATTGGTAATGATTCAAAAGCAAAGAGCTTGGATTTCTTATGAGTTGAAGCCAAGGGACGTTGAGCGGCGTTCAGCTTCAGCGGCAAAAAAGGAAGGATTTTCTTCATCGTATTGTAACGGGTGATGAAAAATGAATTCATTACAGCAATCCAAAGAAAAGAAAGTCATGAGGTCTGGCCGGTCATGCTTCTATGTCGTCTAATACTCACGCTGTGGAGGTTATGCTCTTTATTTGGTTGCAACAGGTCGGTGTTATTTATTACGAGCTATTGAAAGCAAGCGAAATGATCACTGGGGATCGATGTCGACTTAAATTAATGCAATTGAGCCGAGCTTTGCAATTGATTCTTCAGCACGACAACGCTCAGCCTCAAGTAGCCAAGCCCTTTGAAACATACTTGGAAACGCTGAACCGGGAAGTCTTATCTCATCCGCAATATTCTCCAGATACTCCGTCCGACTATCATCTGTTCCGTTCGATGGCACACTGTCTGGCTGACCAGCAGCTCCATTCAAATGACGACATCAAGGAATGGCTAGATTCGTGAATAGCCTTAAAAGATGAACAATTTTGCGGTGACAGAATACGAGCTTTGCCAGAAAGATGGGAATAAGTAGGAGCTAGCGATGGGCAATACTTTCAATGAATCATTTGTAAACATATTTCCATAATAAAGTTGCATTTTTATAAAAAAAAACAGCGAGACCTCAGTTGCGCCCTTAATACATATTAAATGATTTCAATTTTCTGTATCACAAACGAAAGAAAGATAGCGTTATCCATTCAGTGGTTTTAAAACCGCCAGTCTGGCGAGGTTGTCAGCTGTTAAATACCTGTCATCTGAAGTGTTATTTATTTAGGGAAAGGTTTGCCATTTACGAATTTGGATAGTTTAGCAACCGAAGAACGTCTACAAATAGTTAAAACGTACTACAAAAGTGGTGATTCAAACCTGGGCTTTCACTTGAACAAAATGTTCTTCAGCGATGATGCTCATTTCCCATTTCATACTAAAAGTGTTTACTATTCTTGGTTATAACGCCTTAATATTATTCGTCCCTTGGATGTCATTAAAAATACCTTCCCAAGAAGTGGATAATATGCGCATATAGCATATTATGCAATGACTTCCATTTTCTTTGGTGGGGTATGATAGCATCAAGCAAGAACAACTAGTAGGTTGGCAATTACATGCAGAAGTTACCAGTACCTGCGACTTGGGGGGATGTATCAGCCTCTAAAGAAAAAAATTGGAATAATGACTCAAGTATTATACTGTAGACTGTAGTTTATTAATAACTAAAATGCCAGAATTGTCATCTAATAAGATAAGAGTTACTTGCTTTTGGGTCACTTCTGGGGAAATTTTTACGATTCTGCATACCTTAAAGTAACAAAATGCTAAGCACAGAAATTCAAGAATGCAAAATATATTCTAAACCAGTACTGAAATTTCAGTCAGGTAAACTGACTTATTATTACTCAACGTTCTTTTTATGTCGCTGGGACAAATAATCGAAATTGCAGCATAATAAAAAAGCTAAATTTTGAACTTCTGAAGTCTTTTGTTTTCGGAATTGTAGAAGGGCCATAGATTTTTACTAACTAGGTCAATTTGTTTTTTGACACCCTAAGGAGCGTTACAGCAAAATCTGTTTTCATCCTCAGCACTAAATGATGTCGCGAACTCAATTATATATTATAGGAATATTTGTATTATGTAAGGTTATCGCTTTAGTGGTTTCAAAACTGCCGATCTGGAAAAATTGTTAGCTGTTAAATATCTGTTATCTAAGGTGTTATTTATTTAGTAAAAGCTTGGCTATTTACGAATATGGATCGTTTAACAGCCAAATAATTGCGCAAAAATGGATAAAACTTACTCCAAAGTGGTGATTCGGACGAGGGCTTTCAATCGAAAACAATTTTCTTCAGCGATGAAGCTCATTTCTCACTCGGTGATTACGTTAACAAGTGAAATTGTCGCATATGGAGTTCGGAGAACCCAGAATTGTTTGTGGAAAAGACGTTGCATCCGAAAAAAGTGAATGTATGATGCGCATTTATGGTCTGAAGGTGTCATTAAGCTGTACCTCAAAGAGATCCACTATTGCAACCAATCCAGGGAGGCCATTTAAATGGCATTGTATTTCGTACATAATGACAAGGTCCAAGCATTATAATGAAATAAAAGTTTCATTGAAATCATAGCTTCTCGTTCGCTTTATTTAACTTTATTTGAAAACGAAAAATGGATAACCCATTACAAGCTCACAATTTATGTAGTCTGTATGTTTAACTGTCACTTGCTGTCGTGCCTTGATACAGACGTCGCATCAGGAAATTGTTATTGGACGCATGAACGTTTGTTGTTACTGTACAAACGCCGTATTGGGCTTTTACAATAGCACAGGCATGTTAGTACGTATTAGATTAGAAGGCTTGATGTCAGTGTTTTTTGCCTTTAAAATGATCAAAGAACGGAGAGTGGTACGCGATGGCAACTTTTGTCGGATATTTGCATATATTGTTGCTTAACTTTCTGTATCCGTTGCTAAATTCTATCCTATTTTGACGGCCATTAATGCTTCCGCATTTAGGCGCATAAAGTCGGATGTGTGAGCCTTTACAATAAAATACAAAATGAAACAATTCTGATTGAATTCCGGCATAAGATTAACATCAGGTCATGTCCGAATATACTTTGAATTGTCTAACAAAGTTATTGGATTTGAATTCACAAGGCATGACTGCGAAAGTAGATGCTAACGCAATTATGAATTTATTTATGAATTTTACGTCGACATGGACTTGGTCAGGCACGTCAATATATAGCAATTGCGATGGCTGAGTCATGTTTGTTAATATGAGCAAATAATACTTTACATATAAAATATTTCTTTTATATCGAAGAACATAAATCTAGTATGCCTAGAATGACATTTATTGTACATTAATTTGTATACAGAAAAATATAATATTTTTTACACTACGTATGAAGAGTTCAAATAAAACGAATCGAGTCTTTTTGCCTTTTAAATAGATTATGGGCCCAGCACGTTTCCACTGTGCAATCTAAAGGGTATTGATTGATTGTTCCAATCACGAAACAAACTATCATTCGAAGACATATAATATTCTTTGAAACAGAACATTATTCCTACAATAATACCACTTCTACCGAAGAGTATTGGGTTAAAATTGGAACAGCTTAATATGATTGTCTTTCTATCATTAATAAGATTGAGGATGATGATAACGGCGTCGATGAGTAATTCTTATTAACTTCATTTGCATTTGATAACAATGAAATGGAGGATATATCCGACGGAAGTGATTTAAAAGGCTTTAGCGAAAATATTTCTGAGAAAGCCCTCAACAGGGAAGGGGTCGCTGCCATATCAAAACGCAGTGAGATTATACCTATGAAGCCAACATTAGCAAATATCAATACCGAGTTATCCAAAATTAAAGTTAAACATAAACACATACATAAAGCTATGATTTCGCTGAACGTTGATATCATTACAATTCTTGGTCATTTAAATGACCGCCTTCGAATTGGTTGCAGCAGTGGATTCTTTTCAGGTAGTTTTCAACCACTTTTTCTCATATTTCGGGCAGTATCTCGGCGATAACTTGACAAATGTTGGTTTTTAGATTCTCCAACGTTTGCGAATTATCCGCGTGAACATGGTCCCTGACGTAGTCTCACAAAAGCAAGTCTAATGGTGTCAAATCGCATGATCTTGGTGGCCAATTGACGTCACCAAAATGTGAAATTACGCTTTCTGGAAACTTCTCATGCATTAAAGCCAAAATTGCTCGTGTTCTGTGGCTCATGTCACCGTCACATATCGTCCAGGGCTATTTATTTCTCGGTTTCGAAACCAAAGTTTAATAAAATACATATAAAGCTATGACTTCGATGAAATTTCTAATTTCATTATAATCCTTGGTCTTTTCCATTATGTACTTAATACAATGTCATTTAAATGACCGCCTCTAGATTGGGTACAGCAGTAGATCCATTTAAGATAGTTTTCGACTACTTTTTGGACATTTCGGGCAGTATCTCGACGTATGTTGCAAAAAAAAAAGCCTGACGGCATCAAATCTCATGATCTTGGTGGACAATTGACGTCGTCAAAGCGTAAAATTACGCTTTCTAAAAACTTTTCATGCAGTAGAGCCAAAATCGGTCGTGTTGTGTGGTGCGTGACACCATCCTGCTTTCATCGAGTACATAATCTCCAGTTGCAGGCCACAAAAAGTCGGCTATCACTCGGCCACAGTGTTCTAATTTGACGGTAATTGAATTTACACCTCCAGACCAGACTGCGCACCAAACAGACACTATTTCCGGATGCAATGGCTTTGCCACAATTACTTCTGGGTTTTCCGTAACCACCGAGTAAAAAATGAGCTTCATGGCTGAAGAAAATTTTGTTCGAAAAATCATTATCAAACAAACAACCCATTGTTGTAGCACCCAATTACCATATCTAAGGCCTTGTGAACGGTTAATCGGCTTTAATAATCGCGTGAGTTGAACTCTATACGGATGGAGGTGCAAATTCAAATGCAAAATGTGGCATAATAAGTCTGAAGATAAGATTCCGATTATCCGCCACACTTTCACTAACAGCAGCGATATTTTCGGCAGTGCGTACATTGCAATGACGCACGGGCGTGACTACGTCTGTAGCTATTCCAGTCACTTCAAATTTCTTTAAAGTCTAGCCAATTCTGTGCATAATAGGTCGATTATGACGACCATAATCATCCTGTAATACACAAAAAGTGCCTACGTTTGAATCACCACTTTTGTAGTAAGTTCTAGCTATTTTTAGGCTTTCTTTGGTTGTTAAAAGATCAATATTTGTAAATGGCCAACCTTTCACTAAATAAATAACACTTCAGATGACAGGTATTTTGCAGCTGACAGCTTTGCCAGACTGGCGATTTTGAAACGACTAAATGGACAGATCTGTAGAAATTGAGCAAATGGGCACAGTGGCCGCATTTCTGCAAGGCGATTTAAAAGAGCAAGTTTTTATTGATCATCCTGAAGACATTAATTTCAAGAAATCAAATACAATACTAAATTTAAGTATATCATTGTACGAATTGAAGTGGGTAGGCGGGTGTTTCCTAGGATGCCTTGTACAGCTTACCCCTAAAACGCAAGCCTCCCTACCCGATCCTGTAATTAAGCAGGCAAAGGATGATGCTTGCGTACAAAAACAAAGTAGTGTGGCCTTGTGCCAGGCACCCTAGAAACAGGTGGATTATGTCTTAGGATTCACCTATAATATGACATCAAACTGATCTTGGAACTCGTTTTTCGAAAACCAAGTAAAGGGGAGACCAGGGGCCCAAGGAACATTGTTCCTTCCTGGTCAATGATGTTGGACCCCTTGTGGGAGCATCGTGCTGACTGTGGTTGCCCGAACATGTGTTTTCAGTGCTTTTGTGTTGCTTCAGGTTGCGTTGCTGAAGGAAGGCAGAAGCTTGGAAAACATTGTTCATGTCTATCCGAGGTCTTCCTAGATTACCTCAACTCCTAACCTTGAGGTAGCTCACTTCATACCAAGTGACTACAACGGTACTTTGGCCGAGAGAGGGAGCGGGCCCTGAGGAAGTTTTTTAAAGAGACCTATTTCTAATCTCTGGTAGTTCGACTAATCCTTTCGGGAATAGTTTGGGTATCCCAAAGGGGCGCTTGTTGTCGCAAGAAGAAAGAAAGAACATATAACCAAGAAAAGAAATAATGGGAAACAGCACCTGTGTGATGGCACACCATGGGTAAGGCCTTCAAGGCGAGACTCATGTAAAACCTACACATTTGATTTGTACGGATTGAAACAGTCAAGTTTGGTTTGGAACAAAAAGTTGGACCAGATACTGCAAAATATTGGCTGTGAAAGGTGCTAACCTGATTCCTGTATTTATTATCAGATAAATGCAAACACACGAACATTTTTTCAGGTATTTACATTGATGGCATGATGTTATTTAGTAATGATAGTACATTTCGAGTTCAGGTCAACACCGAGTTGTGCTTTTCAATAATGTTGTGCTCCAGCACTAGAAGAGTGTAATGGAAGAAGTTTCGATGGGCGACGTAGAAAAGAGTCTCCAGAACTTCGTTGAAACCCTGTCAAAACTAGGGGCGATGATTTCAAAAAGCACTGAGTGTTATACGAAAGAATGCATATTCTAGTCGACGTCCAAGTAGGTAATTACTGTGGTCTACTAGAGGTACAGCTAGTTCAAAACACAACAATTTCGAAAATTTTGGCTGTGCGCTTCGCTTGAAATGTAAAATTTTTTACCGGTTTGTACGATGGTTAAATTTTGTATTTTCCCTAAGCTTTATGTACAATCACAGTATACCCAGGTGGAAAATTGTCTTAGAGCAATTGAGAACTAATTCCATGTTTTGTGTTTTTTTTTTTTTTTTTTTTGGCCGGTCGTATATACTTAGTCAGAAATTACTATGTTAATTTTTGAATAGAAGCAAGACGGATGTTTAGAAACACAGTGTTTAAAACGAAACCGAAATTAAACAAATGGGATGATGTTAGCTTTTAAAAATATTAACCGCAAGATAAACAAGGGAATCACAACGGATCCACTAAAATTTGGAGACATAATTGTGTTATCATAAAAAAAAAAATATAACGCAAATATTACAAAAAAAAGTGGTGTTAAACTTTTGCACGGCCTTTCAAACTCAAAGGTGTTTTTATGTTTTGTGCCAAATTTTACAAACCTCGTTCCTACTTTAAGAATTAACCCCGTCGCTTCCCTCCCTAGGTTAAGAAACTGTCGAGCCTTTGGTTGCTTTAGACATTTAAATAATTTTATTAAGAGCAACATTTGCACAAATTGATTTCAGGTTTACATCTCGTTCCTTTCGCTGGTTGGAGGGCGTCAGTTGGTTTTGGGTTTATTTACATTAACTTAAGTACATTTGGGACTTTTGCAAAGTTCCTTTAAACACACTTGAAAGCAAACCTTTTCTTTGGGCCATTCGTTTGTGTCAAATGTATTGATTTGTATTATTTCGCCTTGAAAAGAGTCTTTTCGACTATTGAAGGTTACAAATATACGAGTATAAGTAAAATTTCAATAAAAGAAAAAGTGTGAAGAGCGTCAATCAATATTTAAAATGTGAGAAGAGTATTGTGAAACAACTAAGACGGGGTGCAACTGACCCTTGTTAAGCAAATTGAAGAGAAAGGTAGGCCAAAAAGTAATAATAAATGATAACGGCATTGTTACAATTCAAAATTGCTTGGTGATTTTAGAACAAACTTTGAATTTATTCGAAATATTTAATTAATCATTTTGTATTTTCAGCACAGAAATTAATGCTGACCGAGCAGAAATTCAATGTCGATGCTTAACAATGAAATGTTTACTTTGAATATAACAAAGGGTAAAATAAAAGAGTCTCTGCAACAGTATTTATATTTTCTATAAATCAAAGAATTCCATACTATTCATACACGATAGCAGATGAACATTTCTGCCATGGTGTTACTTGGAGATATTGAATGAGTTTATCATTTCTGAACTACTACGAAATAGGAATTGTCTGTAGTCTAAATATGTGTAGTTTCAACAAGATGGTGCAACTTTTCACATTGCCAAGTCTGTTATAGCAGAATTGTGGTAAAAATTCTTAAAATCATCATACTTTACATTCCATCGACCCCAAAGTTCAATGATTTCACTGGGCTTGATTTTGATGCCTTCATACGAAAGAATGAAAGTATCTATCATTTGATACATCAAAAATGTAATATGCACAAGCGGTTAAAATACTATTAATGAGTTCAATTTCTTTTCAAGCGATATAACTCGGTCTGACTGGCTATCAGTTAGCCACAGACATAAATATTTATGAAAATTTTACCAGATAGTACCCGCAGACAATATTGGTCAACCCATTCTGTATTCCAAGATTAGTATCTCTCATACAATTTTACTAAATTCAGTATAATTTAGTACGCACCAAACATATAACACTGCAAATGAAAATGGGCTCCATAAACAACTCACACATAACGATTGTACGATTTAGTGAACATCAGAGCTCCCTCTATAATTTCAAAGCGGAGGAATTTAGGAAGTTATAATTTTGCCTGTTTTGTTGTTCTTCAATTTTAGGTTTCTTTTTGATAAAGATTTAACAATTTGTCACATCCCTTCTGGCATCTCCCACATGTTTGCAACGAAGCAAAATAACATTGGGTGAAGATATTTACCGTGTTATCCATTTTTTTGGTTTCAAAATTAAAGTTAAATAAAACACGCATAAAGCTATAACTTTGATGAATTTTTAATTTCATTATAATGCTTAGACCTTTCCATCATGTACGAAATATTAAGTCTTTTAAATGACAGCCTCTTGATTGGTTGCAGCAATGGATTCCTTTCAAGTAGATTTCGATCACTTTTTCGGACATCTTCGACGGTATCTCGCCAATAACTTGACAAATGTTGGTTTTTAAATGCTCCAACGTTTAAGGATTATTCGCGTAAACACCGTCTTTAACGTAGCCCCGCAAAAAAGAAAAAGCCTAACGGCGTCAAATCGCATGATCTTGGTAGCAAATTGACGTCGCCAAAACGTAAAATTAAGCTTTATGGGAACTTCTCATGCAATAAAGCCAAAATCGGTGGTGTTGTATGGCTCAGGGTACAGTTTTGTTGTAACCACATATAATCTAGCTCATAATCTTTAATTGCAGTCCAATAAAAGTTGGTTATCATACGGCCATATCGCTTTGCATTGAAATTCCGATTATCCGTCACACTTTTACTAACAGAGCTATATTTTGGGCATTGCATAGATTGCGATGATGCATATACCTGACCACATCTGTAATACTTCGAGTCCCTTTAAATTTTTTTGTAATCTTGCCAATTCCTTGCACAATAGGTCGATTATGACGACCATAATTATCCTGTAATGCACAAAAAGTGTCCACGTTTGGATCACCACTTTTGTAGTAAGTTTTAACTATATCTATACGTTCTTCGGTTGTTAAGCGATTTAGATTCATAAAGGGCAAACTTTTCACTGAATAAATAACACCTCAGATGGCAGGTACTTAACAACTGACAGTCTTTGCCACAGCGGAGGTTTTGAAACCCCCCAAATGGATATCGCTGTATATGCCAGTTAGTTTATCTTACTGGAGTTTCTGTGCTGATTTTGAGTACATTAAAATATGACAAGAAATGGGTACCCAAAAAAACACTGTTAACAAAGAAGCAAATTTGTAATTCAATGTCGGTGAAATTATAGCACCAGTGAAACCATCGCAAACTAACTTGCTTTGGTAGGAAATAATTTTCTTTTGATGCCGCTTTTTAAGCACTATTGATTTATTTTATTGTTATTGATACGTTAAGATGCTACGAAGTCACAGATTTTTGAAGAAAATTAGTTGAGCTTCTTTCACAACTTCGAGGAAGTTCAGTATTTATCATATTATAAAAGGCATAGTAATTGTCATTGTTTCACTTTTATAAAAGCCTGTCGTTACTGCACATAAAACGTTACATATTCCGCCTATTTGTCCACTTTTGTGCGCGTGTCCTCTATTAAAAGCGTGTCATTGTTAAAATTTGGCCCCGACAAAGAGCGAAAATAAAATTTGACCATCACTCATTCAACATGAATGTAACAACTAACAAATGCGCACCAAAAAACGAGGGTGCGCTCAACGAACCCAACAATTGAACAGCGTCAATTCAAATGCTGTTCGCAGCATATGCTGAATATGACAAAAAAAAGAAAAACAAAAAACAAAAAATGGTCGAAACTGAGTTCAACTGACAGAAATGTCATTCGTGAACCTAGAAGAATTCAGGCGGAAATAATTTGCCTCACCGATGTTCATACGGTCATTGAAGAATGGTCGAATTAACGCTGCAAGGGGCAGGAGTGATGTGAATAACATAGTTGAAGCTACTATGATGAACAAGTGTGTTGGAAGTATTCGATAGTCGATGTTAAAACCGAACACCAAGTGCAGATATGGGTGTGAATACAATCGTTGGCGGAAATTATCTCACAAAATCGTTTTACAAATTTGGTAAGTTCTTCGGAAGTGTTGCTGGTTTTCACAATGTCAATCAAATATAACATCTTCTGTGCACATTGCTTTAATTTGAGCATAATATCTGTATTAGAGTCATTGAACATGAGCATCTTTGTTAAATTTTGTTGCCGGTTTTGCGGTGAAGAATTTTGAATTCTATTACAACTACACAGACACTGGGAGCACATTCCGTGCAAGATTCGTTTGCAATTAAATCCATAACTTTGTCAAAAGAAGTTTTTCCAGTAAACATTATAACAACTACAATTATTATCTATCTTCACATTAGTTGTCAAATATGTGACCCAATTAGACAAAGTAAATCAAATGCAAGACAACCCCATCTTTGCACATACTTCATCAGAAATTTTTTGTCTAACAATATATGTCGATGTCGCTTACAATTAAAATAAGTTTCAAAATCACCAATAATTTCAAAACCAGAAGGAGGAACTATAAGCTAGGATAGGGTAACTAAGTCATGACGGATTTAAAAATATGTTTGCTTTTCGAGCTTCGGACGGTGACCCGTATTGGGAAAACACATTGCAAAAATTAAATTTCGAATTGTACGACTGACAAAAATATGTATTTCTATCGAATAAGAACTAAGATTTCAACCACTGAGATTTCAATTGTTTGGTTTAAACCTCCATTTTCGCTTAGTTTCCAAACTTTTTAGTATCAGAAATCTTGAAACTTAGACTTGTCGCAGTCATGCCCCACTGGGCACATCATACAATCCATGCTATCCAGAGTCCTGGCATTTCATTGTAAAAAAACTGTGATTTTATAAAAAACCATCACAATTTTTTCAAGCCAAGCATACACTTACACTTACATACAGGTCGACATTGACCTAACAAGTCTTAATGATGTAATTTGCAGCTCTAATGACTCCAATCGTTAGATAAACAAATTCTCTTGTTATATATATGTACGCGCAAAGGAGTTATGCCATACTTGTAAATACTTTTCGTAAGTCATTGATTCATTTTAAATTGTGGAAACTCTTCTGTTACCTCTTACAAATTGCTCAAGTTCCCGTAGATTATTTTTTTGTAATTATACTCAAGACTTTCCCCTTTCATCGTAAAAAAAGCTCATGTTAGATTGGAAAGAATCTTTTTCTGATGCATATTTCAGTTGGATACGACTTACTAATTCCTTTTCTAAATTAAGGATAAGTTAGAAATAGTTTCTTCCCATAAAAAACTTATCGACTAGTTCTATTTATCCAGAGGAAATAGACGGCTCGTTACCAACATACATAATTAAATTAAATTAAAGTTCTCTCTTCCATTTAAGAAATGTCAGCATAAATAGCTCCTAATATACAAACAGATAATAAAATGATACTGGAAAAATTCAGAAAAAGAATTCCTTATCGAATTCCGGATTTAGATCTTGAACAATTTAGTTTTTTTTTTTTTATTTTTGCTACTCCAACAATATTTCCAGTCGTTATTCGACCAAGCCAGGACATTGCGGGCGATGACTGGATTTTTTGATATTTAAATGTGTCGAAACGGTCCTCTTCTCGTATGCAGGGTTATCTATTTTTCGGTTTCAAAAGCTTAATTAAATGTAACACAGATAAAGCTATGATTTCGATGAAACTTATATTTCATTATACTCGTAATGCTTGGGCATTGCCATTATGTACAAAATACAGTGTCATTTAAATGACTGCCTCTGGATTGATCGCAGCAATGGATGCTTTTGAGGTAGTTTTAGACCATTTTTTCGCACATTTCGGGGGGTGTCTCGGCGAGTACTTGATGAGTGTTGGTTTCCAAATGCTTCAACGTTTAGCAATTATCCGCATAAACACTGGCTCTAACGTAGTCTCACAAAAATAAAAGAGTAACGGCGTTAAATAACATGAGCTTGGTGATCAATTGACGTCGCCAAAATGTGAATGTGCACTTTCTAAAATGCACTTTTCAAACTTCTCATGCAATAAAGCCATAATCGGTCGTGTTAAATGGCATTTGCGACACTACTTTTTAGTAAGTTTTAATTATTTTTACGCGTTCTTCGTTGTCGAACGATCTATATTCGTAAATGGCAAACCTTTCACCTAATAAATAATACTTCAAACGACAGGTAAATAACAGCTGACAGCCTTACCAGACCGGCAGTTTTGAAACCTCTAAATGGGTAGTATAGTATATCGTCTTTTGTAGTTTTTTCGGCAAAAATATGAATTTTATTAACAGTGGGTGGATAATGAATGTTGTTACATTAAAAAATTCAAATAAATTTTCTACTTCGCATAGGGTGGCGCAAAAGTAACGTTAACATTTGGTCAGTGAATATATTTTTTATTTGTCTTTTTTTTCGACAGAATTAACTAAGTAATATTTAGGAAATTTATGATGGAAAGGCTCAGCACGGAACAAAGAAGCCAATTTATTAAATTTTACTTTGATAGTCACCATAATTCAGATCATATCGAAATTTCTTTCATGTTCGAAATGCTACTAGCGCTTCAACAATTTACCGATTGCTTCAGTGGGGCTGTCTGCGATCTTCTGCATGCTGGAAGACCTCGTGCAGTGCGAAATGAAGTGGCCATGGCTCGAGTGCAAACAAATATTGAGGAAAGCATCGAAACTTCCACCACGCGAAGTTCTCGGCAGTTCAGATGTCTAGGGGGTCTTCGCAAAGAATTTTATATTTGTTACATCATCCCATATAAGATGCAATTGGTTCACCAATTTAAACCAAATGATGCACGAGAACGCATTCAATATAGTCGCCGTTAACGTTACTTATTCGTCACCCTTTATAAGCCATTTGTTTTTAATGTTTTTGAAAAATGAAACGTTTTAAGTCTTTTTAACGGCTAATAAGAATAATTGCACTTAGATGTCAGACACGCTATGTAGCGCATATGCGACGTCATTTATTGGGGATTGCAATTATCATTCAAATGAATGCCTATAATCAACCAAATTTTAAGGAATTGCATTCTAAACATCCTGCTTGCGATATACTCACAAGAAAAAAATCAGGAGCAGATCTTGAAGACCTTGGAAAGACGAAGGATTTGCTTCAAATTGGCCCATTGCTAAGTTTGCGCGTTAATTCTGTTCTGTAAAAAATCCAAGAAAAAAACAAATTCTATTGCATTTTATGAATGAGACATGGGAAATCTTTTCATGTTCATTAAGCTTATACGCAATCTATTTGTAAATTTACTCAACGGGACCTACAGTTTAACAACGATCATTCGACTACTCGAAGAGTTCGTCCGACACATTGAGGTAACCGCAGCTCAGATAATAATAAGTAGCTATCTGCGTTAAACCCACGATCATGCGAACGATAGTCGCGTGTACTAACCATAGCGCCACGGTCGGTCACATAACCACCGCATATGCATAATGTGCTTATATACATATACTAGCCGACCCGGCAAACGTTGCTTTGCTTCAAATTTTATTTTTATTGGAAATGTTTCAATGTTAAACAAAATTCTGTTTAAATACCGTTAGTAGGAGCAGAAATAATTGTTTTTTAATTTGTGGTTTGTATAGGAGGTACCACTCCCCATTGTCCAATCCCGCCCATATTTGCAGCAGCACTTAAGATATGTTCACCAAACCGATGTACCAAATTTTGTTCAAATACCGTAAACAGGAGCAGAAATATTGGATATTTAATTTATGGTTTGTATGGGAGGTACCACGCTCCATTGTCCAATCCCGCCCATATTTGCAGTAGCACTTAAGATATGTACACCAAAACTACGCACCAAATTTTGTTCAAATACCGTAAGCAGGAACAGAAATAATTGATTTTTAATTTTTTGTTTGTATGGGAGGTACCACGCCCCTTTGTCCAATTGGACCGAATTGTAAATCTAAACCATCCCGTGCACCACTCAGACGCATATACAAAAATTTATGCAAAGCGGTTTAGCCGTTTAGGAGGAGTTCACTGACAACGCCCGTACAGTAGAATTACATATATAAAGAGAAGATGTATATGTAGATATGTATCTATATACAAATAGCGATTCAGTTATCCTTGCAGCTGAGTACTGAACTAATTATTATTCTAAAAAAATACTTTAAAATATGTTCAATTTGAAGATGATTGAATATGTTGTTTGGTATACCATCAAGAATTAACATTACTGTGGTCGTTCTGAATACAAATAAAATGCAGTGAGTTTAAAGTTAGTTGAATAAGTTGGATCATAAGACAAAACAAACATAACCAGTGATTTATACAACTCAAATTTGTTATCCGAGTTAGGTTTGATATGTGGTTTAGGGAGCCAATAAAACTTTCTATCTCTGTTTCATGGTACTGTCGCTTATTGCATAAAATGTCAGGTGGCGAAACATAGCAATGACTGAGCAGTTAACACTTTAGCTGTTGAAATTTATAGAGCAAATTTAAACTTACATATTAACAGATTCTCATCTAAAAATCCAACCCCCTGTGTAGACAACAGTTCACACCCTTTCAGCACAATTGATTAAATAAATAAAAAAAAATTCACTAAAATAATTTTGCTTTGCATCCTTTTGAAACTTTAATGAACTTAAAAAAGCTCAATAAATAAGTTAACAGGAAAATCACTTGCAAAAGGAAAACAAGAAATAATTATGTAGTACACAGAAAATACAATCAATCCCCGTTGACCTCTTACTGCATCTTTCCCATGTTTTCCCAACATCTCCATTCAACTAACTCCTCCAAAGCAACTGCATGAAGTTTACCAGACATGGTGAATTATAAACGATAATTATGTATGCGTTACTGTTGTTGAAGTTTTGCATAGTTCCAATGTTTCTATTATACGAGTACATATCTATTAGGAAAAAATGCTGTTTAAAAACAGCGAAGGAAAAAACGTTTTGCAGATGCGGAGAAGTTAAAATGGAGACCTTATTATTAATGCACAGAGAATTCACAAAAAGATGAAAAGTCATTTCAGAGTTGTCTTCACCATTTCTTTATAAGAATGAATTAAATAAAAATGATGATATCTTCTCTGATTATAATCGCACTTGATGTGTTTTTGAAATGGTATCGGTAAGTCAGGAAGGGGTACCAACGAATATAGGAGGCCAAGAATGAATATACGCCCGCATAGAACATATCCTCTCTCATGACCGTAATAAAAACATATGTAATAAAGAAATATTTCACTTTCTTTTTAAAATTTCTATTTTAAATAAAAACCATGTCCCTATGCGCTATACAATTAAAAAAAGACCTTAATTTCTGTTGGCAAAATTAATTTTGGTACCCTTCCTGTCACCGAAGTTTTGTTCTGCTTTAAAGTTAAAGAAATAATAATAATAATAATAAATCTAAAATCAATGAATGATTTGTAAGCAAATTCAGAAATTTTCTGGGTACAGCAATAATTGGTTCCGGCTTCATTGGCAAGACTTACATTTTAATCAATCTATAATTTATACCTTTTATGTGCTATTGGTATCGAAATATATATTTCAAAATTTACGGTTTCTAGTTGTCAATGAAGTACCGAAAAATTTGTTATCCTTAAGCGAACAAATTAACGAACAATTCGATAAGAAAGACCGTAAAGGCCAAAACTTTCAAATCCTCACTTCGCTGCTTTTGTCGTACGCGATTTTTTAACAGCTTGCTATAAATCAATGGAAATATTGCGAAACAATAAAAAAAAAAAAAAACTCCGTATAATAAAGCCGCTTTCTACGTAATTCTAAAACGAAATTTATAGAGATTGTGAACTATTAGATTGTACTATTCTTCGTTAGTGTTATAGACGACATCTTATATAGGGTGGCGCATAAGCAACGTTAAGATTTTATCAGTGAATACATATTTTGTTTGTCTTTTTTTTTCGTCTCTTTACAGAATTAACTAAAAAGTTGGGAGATTTATGATGGAAAGGCTCAGCGCAGAACGAAAAACCAAAGTTGTTCAATTTTACTTTGAAAGTCAGCATTCGATTATTCAGATCATATTGAAATTTCTTTCATGTTCGAAATGCTCCTGTCGCTCCAACAATTTACCGATTTGTTCAGCGTTTTGGGCAACAAAGGGCTGTCTGTGATCTTCTGCGTGCTGGGAGACCATTGCTTGAGTGCATGCAAGTATTGAGGAAAACCCCGAAACTTCCACCAGGCGATGTTCTCTACAGTTAGAGATGTCTAAGCAGTCTTTGCAAAGAATTTTACACATATAATATATAAGACGCAATTGGTTCACGAGTTAAAACCAGAAACATGCATCGGATCCTCCTTTCCAAACAGCTGTAGTACTTCCACTTTGGCAACACATATTCTCTGAGGTATGAAGGTTGCCAGTAAAAATTTCAAATCGATATCAATGATAACCAAACTATGCATCGTTTGAAGGTTGCCACTTTAGAAAAACAATCCAGAGTTTTTTTCGATACGATATCTGCGTTCTAATGCCGTGATTTATTATCCGATAGATTAAGCTGAAGTTTAGTATTCTTGCAAACCCGATTTGTCTTTGTAGAATGATACTGACGAGCATGAAGTTATAATTGAAGGTAGGCATTGAACTAACAGAGCCACGGTAACGTAGTCATTTCAAATATTGAAAAGGAGTAAACTAAACTGATTTCAGCTACGGACAAGGCAGGACGAAATTGCTTGTTGTGATGTGTAACGAATCTCTACCCCTAATATAATGCATGCTTTCTAAATGCTGTTATTTTTGGCCATAAAATAAATAAAACGAATATTGTCAACTTAGTGTGGATGCTTTCGGTTACCTGTAACTACCACTATTATGTAGGTTGTACAAATTATTGTTGAACCATTGAACCATCTAAAACTAAAATAGGTAAGAGGTGGGTAGTAACTGAAAATAAATATTTTGATATTTGTGATAACGAATTAAAGATGCTTCTTTAATTCAAAATTTTCCTTCCTGAATCATCTATTTAACGATTTTTATTTGTAACAATTGATTAAGTGAAAAGGTGTCTGCTAATCTGAACTGGCCGTTTCCAATATTAAACCAAAGAGATATTGAAACAAATAACTAAATTTGTGTTTCAAACAAATTAAAATTTTCGCTTTTAATTATCAAGTTGAAGGCATCAATACTAAGGTGGTGATGATGATGATAAGAATGCCTGTATTTCACAAGATTTCGTTTCTTTGTCACAAGTTTTGTTCTCTTCCTATCAGTTACTTTGGAATTGAATTGCCAAAAGCCATTTCACAATTTTGTATCTTGAAAACCATTATCTAATTTACTCTCTGTTTCACATTTTACTATACTTTTTTCAACTGTCTTAAGTGTTAAGTGTCTCGTTGTTAATTAAAAAAGGACATTACAACACAACAGAAATCGGAAACCAAACTAAAAATTCAGTATTCAAGAGTTATATTAAGAACTAAGAAGAGGGAGGCATTGACATCAGGAAAGTTAGAGTTTAAATTACATTTCAATTTTCATACCCGACCACCATTCTCTTCTTTAAGTATTTGGAGTTAGATTAAATTCCTCGTTGAAATTTAAAAGTTTCAGCATGAAAAAAAGTTGCACATAAACGATTACTGAAAATGGATAAAGATTTCTTTCTTTTTCTTCTTCGTTTCTTTCGTTTTGTTAAACATTGGTGACATTTATTTTTAAAAATGTTTCGTTGTTTGCATGCGTACTTGAGCAAAATGGAAAAAGTTGGGAAAACCAATAGAAACATTTATTAGACATTTGCATAGATGGAAGGGAACTTCTTAAGCCAATTCAAATTTTAGGATTGTATGCCTGTTATCAGTTAGTTAGTATGAACACTGTCGCGGCGTTGATTTATTCGAACGTCTGTTAACAAATGACATTTGATAACCACAACATTTAACAATGATTAACAAATCGTTGTCATAGCTTGACAAATTGGAACAAAAGTTTATACCAATAATCGTTTATATCCGAGATCAAGATGGCATTGCCAGAGTAAAATGTAGTTGTAAGGAAGAAGTAAGGATGATGATGCGGATGATGAGTTTGTGTTCGTTATTAGCAAACAGAAGCTACATAATGTGAAGGTAAAATTTTATGAAAAAAGTCCGTATTAATAGCATGAAACTATTGTAATTTACTTCAATGTGCCCCTAGTAAAGGAATTTGGGACCACTGGGCTAATGATTGTTGGATTCACACGAGAGATTGTATAGTTAGGAGTAAATACTTCTTCCAGATGATCAGCAAATTCTTTCGTTTTTTCATCACTACTCCTTGCCCATCCTCCATCTTTCATCTGTATTGGAGACTCCTGTATTCTAGGACGCTGTAGTTGACTTGTGGCCTTGTACAGGGTATAGTCAGTTTTTTGTGTGGCTCCTAGGCGAGATAAATGGCGGGCTTCGGAGATTTCTCTGTTTTCCAGAGTTGACCATAGTTTCGGCTTGCACTAGTCGAGACGAGCTTTGATGTAGTGAGATCTGTACTTTTACCATCGTCTTCTCGCTTTCTTTTTTTTTGTTGATTATGGATTCAATATGACATGGAGAGTCATTTTTTGTTTAAGTATAGACTTTGGCAACACCGCAAGTTTGCGGCAGTTGTCGTTGTGGTAGCGAATATGTCGATGGCAGACTGAATTTCATCTGGTGTTTTGAGAGAAAAGTTTTAGCACAGATGTGAGCTTATGTACATCTTGTATTTCATCCAATTTGTATGCCTGTTTAGGAAATGGTAAGAGATTTCCGGGTTCAAGGGAATGTTGAAAACTGTAAGAATTGTGGGGGAGTGGTCTGATGAGAGGTAATGAGGAAAATTATAATTTTGATTCTTTATTATTATGGATATTTGAACACAATAAGCACCTTAAGCGAATTAAAAGCTGCGGAAAAAAACATGATTTGCAGTTCTCAAAAATTCAAGTAGCTTTTAAAACGTAATTCGCTACTCGAAATATTGCTTTATTAAATAGTAAGCATAAGAATTTTAAAGCAATAATATTTAAACCTTTTTTCATCAGCCCATTTTACCTTTTTTTTAATACGACAGAACTCCTATAATATTTTGTCACTCTTTCTACTTCTACTCTTTGAGTTTCCTATTCTATCCCAGTAAAAAAATATCATCCAGGGAAGTTAAAAAATTCCGGTGATCGTAATCTAGAAGTGGTGAAATACCGGATAATCATCGATGAATTTGTCATGAGCTCGTCATAATAGGGATTCTTTTGTGTTTTTCACCTTCCCACTGCCTTTTCACCAGATCCTCCAAAGCAATGAAAACTCTTTGGAACATTTCTTATGGAATTTTCTTTATTTAAACATTTTTCATTTGCTATTTTTTAACTTTTTCTTAATACGATAGAACTTATATTCTATTTTGCGGATCTTTCTATTTCTATTCTTTGAGCTTCCTATTCTAATACAGTAAAAAGAGCATCCAGGGAAGTTAAAAAGTTGCGGTACTCATAGTTTAGAAATGGTAAAATACTGGATAATCATCGATGAATTTGACATGGGCCTATCGTAAGAGGGATATTGTTGTGTTTTGCACCTTTCCATTGCCTTTTCACCAGATCCTCTAAAGCAATGAAAACTCTTTAAATCATTTCTTATGAAATTTTCTTCTTTTAATCAGAATTCATTTAATTAATTAATTTAAGTTGTTAACGAACAACAAATAAATATATGTTAAATAATTTTAAGTTTTTGTATCAGAAACGAACAAATTATTATAATACAAATGTTTACTATTCTCACAACGACTGTCGGTTATAACGCCTTAATTTTATCAGTCCCTTTGGTGTAATTAAAAAGAGCTTCCCAAGAAGCGGATAACGAACGTATTCGTATAGCATTTGTGGAATCTATGAATATACTATTCTTGTGGAATTGAACATTTTTTGCAGGGACGTTGTTTATATATGGTGGCGCATAAGCAAACTTAAGATTTGATCAGTGAGTAAATTTTTTTTAAGTCATTTTTTCATATCTTTACAGAATTAACTAAGTAATACTTGGGAAATTTATGTTGGAAAGGTTCAATACAGAACAAAGAACCAAAGTTGTTTAATTTTACTTTGAAATTCAGCATTCGATTATTCAGATCATATTGAAATTTCTTTCATGTTCGAAATGCTCTTGTCGCTCCAACAATTTATCGATTGGTTCAGCGTTTTGGGCAACAAGAAGCTGTCCGTGATCTTTCTTGTTCAGTTCGAAATGGATTGGCCATTGCTCGAGTGCAAGCAAGTACTGAGAAAAACCCCGAAACTTCGACAGGGCGACGTCAGCAGTTAGAGATGTCCAGGCGGTCTTTGCAAAGAATTTTACATATGTTACATATTTTCCCATATAAGATGCAATCGGTTCACAAGATAAAACCAAATAATGCACAAGAACGCATTCAATATAGTCGCCGTTAACGTTACTTATGCGCCACCCTTTATTAAATTATCGTATTTCAAGGGCATGGATCCATCAAATAAAATGGTTATCCAAGCTTTATGGAAACCACATGTTAATACATTCAACACAATTTGGAAACTGAAGTTTTTTGCTCAGTTATGTTTTGTACAAAGCTGCCAGATTCATAAAACAGAAAGTTATGTTTCTCAAACAGCACAATAGTCAAGAGAGCAGTCGGAGAGATTTACCAAAAAACTACAGAAGGAAATAAAATCCACCACGACTCTTATTTTGGTGGTCTCTTTCTCGGGAGAGGATTCTTTATACTATACTTTTTTCAACCAATTGAGTTCACCACAAACAACCGGTATTGGTTTCATTGCCGGCGTAATTGTGAGCAAATTTCCAAAAGTAAAGATATCCTTGGTAAGTTTGGCAATACAATTGCAGAAAAGTATATGGAAGTATATAAAATTTTATAAGTAACTTCAATGTGATAATAATGTTCACACGAAAATTAATCCACCAACAGTAATTATTTTAAAAAGTTACAGGCAAAGTGAATTTAATGCATATGCAAAACTTCGTGCTTTTAAAGCAACTGCCCCCATGGCCAAATTGGACATACGGCAGCTTGTGATAAAAATTGACTGAAACTGCGAAACTAACTTAGGCCTTATTAGCTCGTCATTCCTGGATGTTTCCATTGCCGTGAATAGTTTTTCGCGTAAACAATGTTGTTGTCTACATCGAGCATATAAACATGTTGCAAGACTCATGTTGAGAGGAAAACTTACTCGTATACTACATGTTCACACTAGTAAAGGCTGCAACTGAATTGCTTTGCATGAATACTGATGATGATGTTACGAAATATTGGTACATTTAATATTGAATTTTGAAAAATTATTTGATCATCTTTATATCATCATCTTTTATATCGTCATCATCATCATCATCTTTTACATCGTTCGACATGACCAAAAATGTAGCACCCAGAAAGAAGGGTCTAAATATCGAGTATTTTTTACCCAAATGCGTTTCATGACTACTTAAGTCGATTGAGCGGTGTATGTCTGACTGACTGGCTGGATGGCTTCTAAACACTGTAGTAGCAGCAAATCTTTAGCAAACTTCCCAAAACTTGATACAGCCTAATACTTTGCCAGATTCTAACTGGGACGCATGTGAACGTAGTCTTTAACGTAGGCCCCATAAAAAAGTGTAATGGCGTCAAATCGCATGATCTTGGTGACAGCTTGACGTCCCCGAAACGTGAAATTACGCTTTCTAGAAACTTTTCATGCAATAATTGGCCGTATTGTGTGGCTCGCGGTGCCGTCTTGTTGAAACTACATATCATTCTGTTCATAATCTTTAATTGCAGGCCAAAAAGTCGGTTATCATGCGGACATAGCGCGCTCTGAATTGAAATTCGGATTTTTTGTCATACTTTTACTAACAGAAACGATATTTTTGGCAGTGCGTACATTGAGATGATTCACAGTCCTGACCACATCTGTAACGCTTGAAATTTCTTTATAATCTTACCAATGTCTTGCACAGGTCAATCACGACGACCACAATCACCCCATAAAGCACGAAAAGTGCACACGTAGTAGGTTTTAACATCTTTTAACGGGTTGTTTGGTTGTTAAACGATCTATATTCGTAAATGGCAAACCTTTCACTAAATAAATAACACTTCAGATAGCATGTATTTAACAGCTGACTGCCCTGCCAGATCGGCGAATTTGAAACCATTAAATGGGTTAGCGTCTATTTTTGTCCTCAGGCGCATTAAAGCCCTAATGATGTCAATTTTTTGCATTGGCTTTGCGAGATTTTTTTTTTGCCAATAATGCAACTGATACCGCTCCACAACCACCGTAATCGCTTGATTTACAGTGTGAGACTTCTAGTTATGTCAGAAAACAAAATACAGCTTTGGGGACACAATTTTTAGTCGATTGAATAGATTCAACATGATTCACAGCTCCATACCAGAAGGTGGCTGTTTGGCATGCTTTGAAGACTACAAAAAATGCACCCGTCCGAGGGGAATAATGTGGAGGCGATGCAATAGATTTGGGTATATACGAGGTGTGTTAAAAAAAATGTTTTTTTTTTCTTATGTTCGATTTTCGTATTTTTTTCTGTTATATTGGTACAAATGTCTGTTATACATATATGTTGACAGTATCTGCCATTTTGGATTGTCAGTTTATTTTTGACAGATAAAAACGTTATTCGTGTTTTGGTGTGCTCTTCGATTTTTTGATTTTAGAAAAAATGATCGATCAATGAAACTGTATTAAGTTTTGTGTAAAAAATGCAATTAAATGTGCAAGGACATTTGAAATGTTGACTGTGGCGTTTGACGAGTCTACTATGGGCAGAACACAAGTTCAATTGTGATGTAACCGGTTTAAGGAAGGCTGAGAAGATGTCAATGACGATGCTTGTCCTGGTCGCCCAAGCACGTCAACCAAAAACCGATGAAAACATTGAAGCAGTGAAGATAATAATTTTGGATAATAGTCGAATCACTATTAGAGAGGTTGCTGATGATGTTGGCATATCGTTCGGCTCATGCCAAGCAATTTTTACGGATGTTTTGGCTTGAAACGTGCTGCAGCGAAGATTGTTCCAAAATTTCTAAATTTTGAGCAAAAACAACGTCGCATGGTCATCGCTCAGGAGCTGTTGAACGTCGTCAACTATGATCTAGATTTTCTGAAAAAGGTCAGAATCATGGGTGTATGGCTATGACATCGAAACCAAAGCCTAAGACCGAGAAAAGCACTTCAAGTTCGGTCAAATGTGAAGATTTTGCTCACTGGTTTTTTTGATTGCAATGGCGTGGTGCATCATAAATTCTTGCCACGATGTCGCACCGCCAATAAGGAATACTACCTCGAAGTTATGCGTCGTTTGCGCGAAGCAATTCGTCAGAAACGCACAGAATTGTGGAAAAACCAATAATGAATTTTGCACCATGATAACGCAACAGCTCAGACATCGATGATTGTGAGTGAGTTCTTAGCCAAAAACAAAACCGCAAGCATGCTGATTTTTTCCTCTTCCCAAAGCTGAAGACACCGATGAAAGGAAAGCGTTTTGCTACGATTGAGGAGATAAAAGAAAAATCGGAACAGGAGCTGTTGGCGATATCAAAAACCGTGTTTCAGAAGTGTTTCGTGGATTATATGAAGCGCTGACACAAGTTTATTATATCTGAGGGGGGCTACTTTAAAGGAAATAAAATAGAAATTGATGAACAAATAAATACTTTTTGGAAAAAATTGAAAATAACTGTTCATTTTTATCACACCTCGTAAATAAAGATCTTTTGAAAAAAAAAAAAAACAAATTTGTAAATAGATAAATAAATAAATTAAATTTCTCATAAAGCAGTAGTGAATAATTTATTAGAGAACTTCTCACATTCGGTGAGCTTACACGCATTTTATTTATAGATTCAAACAACTGTAGCCTCAGTTTAACGAAGACTCCGAATTTAAGAGGCAATACTTGTCGATTACTGGGCTACTCGAAGTGCGCGTCAGAAGCACGAGTGTTCGAAATATGTTCTTTGAAATTCAATTTATTTTTCAATATAACTCCAAGATACTTCACACAATTTTGTATTGGTAAATCGGAACCGTGTATTGAAAATCTTTAATCAGGTGTGCGTTTAGGTGATTTATTAAAAGGAGATACAACTTGAGCTTTGTCTTGGTTTACTTTAATTTAGTAAACGTTAAAATACTTGTGACCTGATTACATTAGAAACTTTTCCACTGCTGATGATAGCTGAATCTTCAGCATGAAAGGAAAACAGTTTAACTTGACGATCTGTTACAGTTATATGTCTTGAGTATAAAATAGGAGATATGGCAGATCCTTGGGGGAATCCAGCTGAATTATTTGTACATACAGGCGTTGAAGTCTTGTTACCAACATGTACCGAAAAACACATATCTTTCAAGAAACTTCTAATATTGTTTTAAATACCAATTGGAAATTTTAATTTATTTAACTTGAATATAAATACGTTGTGCCAAATGGAGTACGAAGATTAATAAGATTTGTCTTATTTAATGTAATGAAATCCTTTTCAATTTGCACATTTTATTCCTTTAGTTGTCTCATTGAAATTTTTTTAATATTGGATGTTTCAATACTTATTCCGCAATTTTTTGCAGCATAAGAAAATCAAGTGATTCGTAACTCTTCTCATTATAAAATGAAATCCTGTCTACCGCTCCGGTGCAAATGATGGTGAAGATCACAGCTCGTCTGCATTCATTCTCATTAAAAGCTTAGTCACTCGTTAAATCTGCATTTCATCGTAAACATGCATTTTATTATCATTCAATATTTTACACTATTTAACTACAGAACTGACCAAGTGTACATAAAGGGTCTCCCAACAAGAACGCAAGATTTAAATTTGGCGTCAATCGAAGTGTCATTGTTTGACATTTGAACAATTGTTATTGTTTGCTAGTAGAAGGCACGAGGTTAGTAAAAATGGAGCGCTACACGAATGACCAATGCATTCTCACTGTGAAATTGTTTTACCAAAATGGTGAAAGTTTTGCGGCTACAGTTCGCAAATTGCGATCAATTTGGGGTCACAGTAATGCTCCAAAAGAGTCAACTGTAAAGAGATTAATGGATAAATTTGCCAAAACTGGCTCTGTTAGTGATGTAAAGACAGCAACGCGCCTTCGACCAGGTCGATCGACCGAAAATGTCGCAGCTGTACATGATGATGTTGCTAAAACTCCAGCCACCTCAATTCGACACCGAGCTCAGCAAATTGGTGTCTCCAAATCCACTATGCAGCGAATTTTGACGAAAAATTTGCATCTTCATTAATACAAAGTTCAATTGACTCAGGAACTGAAGTCAGTTGACCATGGACAGCGAAGGGAGTTCGCTAATCGGGTATTGGAGAAACAACATGAAAATGCTGATTTTGCCGATAAAATCATCTTCAGTGACGAGTCCCATTTCCATCTTGATGGCTTCGTCAATAGGCAGAATTGTCACATTTGGGGTGAGGAAAATCCTCGAGTGATTCACGAGAAGTAAATGCATCCTCAACGTGTCACTGTGTGGTATGGATTTTGGGTTGGAGGAATCATTGGATCTTTTTTTATGAAAATGAGGCATGTCAAGCGCAAACAGTCAATGGTGTTCGGTATCATGAAAAGATAACCAGCTTTTTGTGTCTAGAATTGAAGAAATGAATGTGGAGGGCATGTGGTTTCAACAAGACGGCGCCACATGTCATACAGCCAGAGAAACAATTCAGTTGCTGCATCAGTCATTTGAGTCTTGCGTTCTTGTTGGGACACCCGTTATGTCAGTTCATACATAAATATGAAAAATGGTTTTACATTGGCATATGAATACCCAAATGCAATGTTCGCCCATCCATTTAATATTATCCATGGACTATGAAATGGAATTTCAATAGATTTCGAGTGGACTCTGAATAACGAACAACGGCAATGTTACTTGGCCAGAAATAAAATGCAAATCTCATCAATAAAGTTATCCGTTACGCATTTTTGCTTCACGAAAACTGTTTAACAATTTTTCTTTTAAATGGATGTCTGCCTGTACGTTGAACTGACTTTTTAACTATCCGTAAAAGGATACCATAATATGCATGCTGTGTTATGTGTAGTATTGAAAAAGTGCTGAATACGTTGAAAATGTTTGCAACCTAAGAAACGTCATGTTGAATATGTTGAATGTGTAACAATTAGAGCCCATGCATGCCAGTCGTATGTGAATTTTGATTTTGATGATAATGTATCTGATGCAACAGGCATAAAAATTGTGAAGATGTCTAAAATAATTCCAATGATCACGTTTGCAACTGTCTATCAGTAGAGTAAAATAGCGTAGTTGTTAAGAAAAATCATAAACTGAGGAGTTTAAGAAAGAAATTAATGTAAATTTTCGTACTTACCCCATGTGAAACAGCAGCAAAGAAGTTAGCATGTCAGGCATAACTTCCGAAAGAACGAAATTTGAGAAGTTCTACAATGCAATTAATACCTAGCAATATTGCTGACTACTAAAGGCTGGTATTGTCCATTTATCTGTACATTGAAAATTATTTTGGAAACTTATCTAATGAAATACAAATGTTGATGTCTACAACTGTTTTCCCCGTAAGAAAATAAATGATTTAATAAGTAGTAGTTATTAAAACATCAATTTTCGTGGCATAAACGTCCCTGTAATGTCATTCTCAAATGAATTTTTTTTTTGAAAAACTCTGTACTGCGTACATTTAAAGTGGACGGAAATTTCAGCTGGTGAAAACTTCATATCGAAAAATTTCATAAAGTACCATCAACGATGTGCATTTAATATCGGAAACGAAAATTTCGTTTAAGATTAATATCAGCTTCATTAAACAAAACTAGAACTTATCGATTTATATTTGAGCTTTTGGTTTTATTCTTGTCGCTTGAAAAAAAGCGAACATTCTCCTTTTTATCCAGCACTATTCTCCTCCTTACTTGACCACTATTCTTGATTCCATTAAAATTTGTGAGGCCGATAACCATTTTCTACATTCTTTCACCTAATATAATCGAACGACCCGTATTTTGACGGAAGCAGCCTAAAGTATTTCGGTCAGATGACTCGAAAACTTCATATGAAAAAATGACAAACTACAGTTGCTGATGTCGTGACAAATGTTAGCACACAAATGTAACGTAACGTAACAGAAATTATTAAGAGATAAGGAGAGCTATGGAATGAATATGAAGGGATCTACCCATGCTGCCACATCGCCTGCAGATCGTAGGGCCATCCTCAGGGCTGCCTCCAAATCTGCTGATTCTGTACCAAAAATTAAGGCTAAAACGAGTGTGGCTGCTAGTCTTCCTCCAGTGAGGCGAGTGATTAAACGAGCCGAGTATGTACTTAAAAAGAAACAAATTGCAGAAAAAAACTTCAATTAAATCCTGATCGGAGAGAAAAACGATTTAACTGTGCTAAGCAACACATGACTTATAACAAGGAGTGGCATTCAGTCGTATTGTCCGATGAGAAGAAGGTTAATCTTGATTGTCCGGATGGGTATAACTTTTATTTCCATGATCTAAGAAAAGAACAATTACATTTGGACCGTCGGTATAGCCGCGAAAGAGGAATAATGGTGGGGTGAGCGATCTCTTACTACGGCCAAGTCGATTTACAATGTTTAACAGCAAAAATGAATGTTAATTGCTACAAAGGGGTACTCCAAAAGGTTTTTTCAGATTTTTCCAACATTTGTGGACCCTTAAAATGGACGTGCCAATAAGATAATGCTCCTATCCACAATGCAAGGGTTGTAAAATCATGGATTAGGGAGCAAAAACGTCAACGTCTTGGAGTGGCCATCGTACTCACCAGACCTTAACATCATCGAAAACTGTTGATGATGGCTTGTAAGAAAAGTATACGAGTGCGGTCGACAATTTGATGATAAAGCCACTTTAATTTTGGCGATAAAAGAAGTTTGGAATGGGATAAACTTAGAATATATCACGTCCCTGTACAAATCTACGACTAAGGGCATTCATGAAGTACAAGTTATTAATTTTAGCTGAACTTACTGTTAAAATAAAAATATATATTAAAAAAATATATTGTTATAATAAAAATTATTACTGTTTTATTTGAACCTATTCTGGTGACGCATATTTAATGTGTGCATTTTTGACGAGGCAAACAAAAGTAGTCTCCACAGTGATACAGTAAATATTTTCCGCTCATTTTGTCTGCTCTATTCCTAAAAACGTTTGTATGTAACATAAAAATATTGGCACAGCCCTCTCCACCCCTTATTGTTGCAGCACTTTGCAGTTATTTCCGTCAAAATGCTCTGGTGGCGCGGATTGTACATTCATACGAGTACATCGAAACAAATCCATACAAACGGCAATAACGCCGATAACACACAAAAAAAATTCACCAACTGATGTTTGCAAAAAAATTAACGACTTGCATTTACGTTATTTAACGTTCTCCTTCTTCTTTAACTACTTTGTTTACTTTTGCGTAGGAGAACTTGGTCGCATTGCTATTTTTCATACTTTTCTGCGACTTTTTTACACAACTTATCACCGTTTAGCTTATCGTGCAAAATTATCCCCGTTAGTGTATATCGGATAGCATTTGAATATCAAAACAAGATATCAAAAAAAAAAAAACCCCTCAGCTAATGTAGCACCCGGCAGGTAGCGCTTAAACTATCAAGTATATTTTGACCAAATGCATTTCATGACTTTTTAAGTCGATTAAGCGATGTCCGTCTGTACTGGCTGACTAGCGGACACAACAACTGTCGTAATTCTTTACAGAACTTCTTAAAACTTGGCACAACCTAATATTTTCCTAGATCGCAGCGGAGTAGTGTAAGTGGTCTTTCCTAAGGTACCATACCCATGGTTTACAAAATTCAACTTCCTTCCTATAAATCCTTATCCGCAATTTGCACCAACCCTAAATTTTCTTGGCCCCATTATTTCATAACTACTGGTACAATCCGAAAACAATTGACCACATTTAATCCATAAATTCTTGGCTTTATATCGTGCTATCAATTGCACTGAATTTATTCAAATTTGGTACACGTTGAGCGGTTGCAAATTAGGGTCTCAGCATGAAGACGTTGCACATTGGCGCACCTATTCTGGTGCCTCCCGTACAATTTAACCCATTTTTCGACATTCAATCAATCCTCCTTTTAAGTCAATTAAGCGATGTCCGTCTGTACTGGCTGGCTAGCGGACAGAACTTCTTGAAACGTGGCATAACCTAATATTTTCCCAATCGGGGAGCGTAAGTGGTCTTCCCTTTGATAGCTGCCATATTTTACAAAATTTAATTTCCTTTCTGTAATTCCTCATCCGCAATTTGCACCAAACCTAGTTTTTGTTGGCTGGATTGTTTCACAAATCCTAGTAAAATTTGGAAAAATTTAAATTTTTTTAAATTTTTAAATTTGATACACATTAAGCCTTTGCCAAAGCAGAGTCTCTGCATGAAGACAGAGCGCTTTGTCATACCCATTCTGGCTTCTCCCATACAAATTGATCAAATTTTTCAAAATTCTAACAATCCTCATAGACCCTATCTATTGGTACTATTGTACTATGATATAAAATATCATAGAAAAATCGATCAAGTAACCCAAACTCCTTCTGTTACCTCACATACAAATTACTGATTTATTTCACATATTCTTAATTCCATATCTTCCTGTCGGTTGTACCAAATTCAACTAAATTTGCCACATATCAAACGTTTACTAACTTAAGTTCCGAGAACGAAAATGTGCCACGTTGCCACATTCACAATTGTTCGATTTATCGTAATTTCATTTTCTATTGTAATCCATAATTCGTAGTCTGAAGTTATTTAAATTCTCCTCAATTACACTACGTTACAATATTAGGTAAAATATGAAGAAACTGACGAAATGGCCCGCCCTCTCTGGTACCTCCCAGACAGTTTACCTTATTTAACTTATGTATTCCTAAATTTGTATCTCAATTTAAGGCCAAATAATGAACAATAAATTGAGTCTTGTGCCAAAAAAATACCTGACTGAATTTAGTTTGTAGAGGTTTATATTTCAAGAACAATTTCTCAAGTCTTGATTGAGTGAAGAACAAACTTGGAAAAAAAATTTTTGTATGTTGTTGGACAAAATGTGTGCAATGGATATTGATAACAGACTCATTATTTTCTCTAAACTATTTTTCAAACGTTGAGTAAGTAAAACGATAAACAACACCAACAATTGTAACTAAATAAAATACGTAAATGTAAAATGAGTAATTTGTGTGGGGATACTCGAAGGAGCGCGATTAAATGATCGATTTATTCAAATTTTACCGAACATTGTAAAGTAATACATTGGGCAAAAAAAATGGACTACTTAGTATACGAAATGGGAGTTACATTGAAAAAAATGTATTTCAAAATATCGGTCAATTTGTATGGACATTAAACGTATATGGTTGGGGGAAATATTAGCTTTGTTTACATACATATAATTACTATCATGATTTAAAGATTTTTAAGCATATTACACTAAACTGGTATAAGGAGGAAAAGGCCTTACAAGCTCTTAAACTTTTTAATTTTTATAAAACATCTTTTTCATTCAGTTGGCATTCAAAATATTGCAATGTAGAAACTAACAAATAAATACCTTGTAAATTGTAATTTGCTGATATCATAAAAATTCCGTTGGATATACATGATCATACCATTCCAAAGTTATTTGATTATTTTATTATTTTAGCACATAACTCAAACATTCTACAATATTCACACATTTGTTCGTACCTTTAGCATATGATGGTAACCAGCAACAACGATTATCATTGATGATAAATGCAAATTATTTAATTATCACATATTTTTTGACATATGAATCTGATATGCAATTTCACATCAGCATTATTGTTATTTGGCTCTATGCGTTTTCGATTTTTTTTTATATAATTTTTTGTTGCATACTCGTTGTTTTACACAATTGTATGCTCTTCTTTTCTCACAGTATATAGGGTGGTGCAGATACTGGTATATTTTTGTGTCGTGCATTATTTTAATCCTGGCAACTTTTCTTCGCTGAAAATGTTGACTATTAACAAGTGTCACACCTTTGCCGAATGTCCAACGTTGGAAAATAATGGAAATTTATTTTCAAAATAAAAGCTGTGACAGGAGTTTCATGAAGCAACCACCTCGCCCAAAAGAAGCAGCCACCAATCACCTTAAAATTCGTTTGTTTGTGGACAAAACTCCTGGTCCTCGCTGGCAGGAATGTGACCACTTACCGACGTGAATTTGGCTGCTGTGGTCGATGTGGGCTCAATGTCGGATTATTAAATCTCCACAGATCTTAAGAACTCAAAATTTCACTCCCCTGCCAGGGGCAATTTTGTACAAAGTACTTGAATTATACATTTAGAAGTTTCAGTTGGCTCGGCAATTGAAGGAAAATAACACATCCAGCTCCTATTGGACTTCAAATTTGGCCTAGAGATCAACTTTTTTGACCATGCGGCTATGTTAAGAAAAAATTTTGTCGCATCAGAGGATCGAGAAGCTCGTCTGTTCTTATAAAAAAGCCAATGAGTTTACAGAAAATTGGTGCCTTTTTTTCGAAAATGCTATTGGAAATGTTGATTCGATTCGGTCAGCAGTAAGCGCTACAGAACCATAATTACCAATTTCTTTAGTAGCCTGAATTTGAACTTTTACGATTTTTGATTTCAACGTGCTCCATATCTCATAAACAATACAATTACATTTCTGACATAATAATTTCCGGATTCAAAGACTGATAACAGTCTTGACGATGTCAGTTGGAGGCTTAGGATCTGCACCATCAATTCTGATGGTGCTTAGCTGCACCATAAATTCTGGAGTGTAGCTATGGATTGAAGAAATTCACTTAATTCCGCAACAACGTAAACCCTGAAGACGAAAATGATAGCTCAAATAAATAAAATATGGTGTTTCATAAATAATGAGAACGACTTTTTTCCTTCTGAAAAGGCCTAGCTGGTCTTATTCATTACACCTTCATCCAGACAACCGAAGGTAGATATCAATGATGTAACACACAGAACGAAGCGTTTAAAGTACCGGTTGTCCTTCGAACAAATGCATCTCATGACTTTTAAGGTGAAACGAGTGATGTGTGGCTGATGATCGAGTGCCGCAAATTTTTATGAAATTTCTTAAAATTTGTCACAGTTTTATATTTTTCCGGATAGTAACTGGGGATTGTAAATGGGTTGTAATGTCCAACACTTGCTGGTACCTCTCATACCTTTAACTGATTTTAACTGATTTTTTACATTGCATGATTTCATAATTCCCAAAGAAATATGGAAAAATCGAGGAATATCCCCTCCCCTTCTGGTATCACCCATACAAATGACTGACCAACCAACAAATTGCTCTAAATTTAGTCAAATTTAACGCGTTTGCCAAATATCGCACCTATCCTGGTTCTCCCCAAACAAATTGACAGTTTTCCGGAACTCAATTAGTCCTCTATAATTCCTAATTAGTCTGGTGTAGTAGTCTAGATTTTCATCCATTATATATAGGTATATTTTTACAATTTTCTACAAAATCGAAGCCAAACCTATCAAAAGTAACGATGCGCCTTCTGGTACCTCCCAATCAAATGACCGAGTCCACTTCGTACCTCCATATCATGCAATCAGTTGCATCAAATCGAACAAACTTGCAATATGTCATGCATTTGGTAATCTAAGCGACTTTTGCCACTCTCACTCTGATACCTTCCATGGAAATTGTTCGATTTATCGTAATTTGATTTGCCGCTGTAATCCCTAATTCGTAGTTTGAGGTTATTTAAATTTTCGTCAGTTATATTGTGTGACCACTGTGGAACCTCCTAAAGAGATTCGTATATTTAGTTCAATTACTGTATATTCAAAAATAGATTGCACTGCTAAGCCTCCTAGAACAACGGGCAATCCCAAAACTAGAAGTCCTGACGTTAAGATGGTGCCAGCAATTTAAAAAAAAAGTATGTTTTAAACTTTAAGGCAGCACGTTGCTTAGTATTTTTATTTGAGCCATCAAAAGTAAACGATCGATATTGGGTAGCAGAGTTTACGCGAGGCCGTACGAGCTATAAAGACGAACACCGTAGTGGTAGACAAATTGAGATGTTCACGTCAGACACGATTAAGAAAATCCACAAAATGCTATTGGATGATTGTCGGCTGAAGGTGCGTGAAATAGCTAAAATGAAAGGCATTTCAAAATATGCTAAACATTGTGCATTAATCGAAGATTTGAAGATGAGAAAGCTGTGCTTAAGATGGGTGCCGCGTTTGCTTTCAATTGAGTAAGAACAGCGTCGTGAGGATGTTTTAGTTATGTATTTGGCGATATTTCACCACAATAGAGTCGAATTTTTGCTTCGATTTATAAGCACGGTTGAGACATGGGCCTACCACTTCATGCCTGAGACAAAGGAACAGTTAAAGCAATAGACTGGAATATGAGAATCGTGTCGAAAGTAGGCGAAAATGGTTACCTCTGCAGGCAAGATCATGACATCTTTTTCTTGGGATGAGCTAATGATTATTTTGATTGATTGTATTCAGAAAGAAAAAACGAACGAATATACGTCGAATATTATGCTAATGTGTTGCAGCGTTAAAGTGATGAAATTGTGGAAAAATGCCGAAAAAGAAAGTGTTGTTTTATTAAGACAATGCTCCAGTTTACACATCCACTGTTGCGATGGCCAAAATTAATGAGTGAAAGTAAAAGATAGAATTGCTTCATCATGCACCTTTTTTCGGACAATTTTCAATTTTCAAACTTGAAGAAATGACTCGGTGGTAAAAGATTTGCCAATAATGAAGAAATAAAGTCTGCAGTTGACGGCTATTTTAAGTAGTTCTTACCATTAACAGAGTATAAAAGCTATTGAATATCGCAGGAAAAACTGTATCGAGCTACAACGAAATTACGTTGAGAAATAAAGAAAATGTTTCCCAACTTTGTTGAGCCTTCTTCGCTGACGTAACTACCGAGTGAGAAATTAACTTTTTTATACTTCGTAGTATCTTTCAGTTCATAATCTTCAACTGCAGGCTTATAAAATTCGATTATCGCATATTCATAGCTCTCTGAATTGGAATTGAAATTATCCCACAAACAGAAGCGACATTTACGGCAGTGCGTACATTACGATTGAATGCACAGGCCCGAGCACATCTGTAACGCTTTCAGTCTCTTTATTTTCTTCCTTCTTTCTTTATAATCTTGCTAATTCCTTGTAAAATAGGTCAATTATGACGACCGTAATCCCCTGTATTGCACGAAAAGTACCCCCGTTCGAATCACCACTTTTGTAGTAAAATTTAACTACTTTTACGCATTCTTCGGTTGCTAAACAATCCGGATTCCTAATTGTCAAGCCTTTCTCTAAATAAATAACACTTCAGATGACAGGTATTTAACAGCTGACGTCCTTGCTAGACCAGCGGTTTTGAAACCACTAAATGGATAACCATATATTTTGCGAATTTAATCGGGCTGTCTGCATTTACATGTTTCATACCGAATGTGCGCCAGTAATTATTCCACAGGGCGTTTGGGGCAGCTGCAATAATTCCATAAATGCGAATCCAACAATGTATTCACATATTGTATTAAATCACATGGCGTGCAAGTTGCAGTATGAATACACTTCTGCATTGCATCCAATCATGCAAATAGTTTTTGCTTTGCTACCAGATTCATTGTAGGTTTACAAATTGAATGGAAAGAATAAATTGTTGAAGAGATTTTATGCTTTTATTGATGTCGAAAGGATTTAATATTTTAAAAGAGCCTACAGTGTGAATCGTTGGATTTCACAATATTGCCGATTTGGATTTATGTAATGGATAATGAATTAATAAACCTAATTTTTAGTTACTCTCTGATGATGTTCAGAAGATTCGGACAATAATTATTCGCATGTTTTGCAAATTCAGAGCCTTTTACGACTACTGGGAATGTTGAATTTTTAAATAAAAGTGCAAATGGTGGCTTTGAAGATATCACTGACGAATATTACAAAGTTCATATCGCTTATCCGGTATAAATCATGGGCAAATATGTACTTGGTTACATGTCGATGATCGATTTTGAAATTTCACAATAGTGAAGTGTGATAGGCGCGATTGAGGGTTATAAACCGAATCGTCTTATAGATCGTCTTATAGATTTCTTGTAGAATCTAAAATAGAGATATCAGTCCAAACTAGTCACATTGGAAATAAATTGTTGAATTCTTATCAAAAAAAACTCTGAATTCCAAGCACAAAAAAAGAAACAAAATTATAAAGTTTTCTACTTCTTCACTAAGAAATTATAAAAAAACTACTGTCTTTTGTTAAAATGACTCGCAAATTACATGTGTGGCACCATTAAGCACGTGGCAATAGAGTCTACTTTCATTCATACACCCGATGTTTATTAAACTATTTTGAATTTAGTGCAATTGAATGAAAGATATGAATCAAGGTAATTTTGTATGGAAGTTATCAGAGAAAGTTATCAAGTTATGAACGATCGATTTTTTTGCATTTTATCACTATTAAGCCGAAATATAATTGAGAACAAATTAAATAACTTCAATATACGAATTATAATTAGAAGGGAAAATTAAATTTCTATAAATCATTTGTGTTGGATACACAAAAATAGTCGTGACAATGTCGTCCGTTTTTTATTTTCAGAGCTTAATATAAAAAATGCATGATGTGCGCAACTTTTCAGTTAATTTATTACAACTATATATATAGGGTGATTTTTGAATCGTAGTTTGTTTAAAAATCGAATAAAATACTCAAATTTGCGTCATATATTAAAATTTTTTATTGGAATCGATAAAATGGTCTTTGCCATTTAATTTTTAAAGATAATTTCATGTAAATGTTGTTCGCGGCTTCGTCTCAAAATGCCCCTTCGGAAGGTTCACATTTTCGTCACTTTTTCGAGCATTTCGGCCCGTATTCCACGAATAACGCGTTTTATGTTATCCTGTAAGGCTTCAATAGTATTCGGCTTATCCACATAGACTAACAACTCGACATAACCCCACAAGAAATAAGATGCGTTAAATCGCAAGATCTTGGGGGCCAATTCACAGGGTCAAATCAAGAGATAAGCTGCTCACCCAATTCAACCCTCAACATATTCATTGCTTCACCAGCAGTGTGGCATATTGCACCGTCCTGATGAAACCACATGTCAACCAAGTTCAACTCAACCAATTGGGGGGAAAAATTCCTTGTGGTTGAGTAACACATGCCCAATCTATGAGAACGGCGACAAATTGATATTTCACGATCGCCATTAACACTGGTCGCTACGGCTGCAATATTTTCTTCGGTACACACTCTACGCATGCGAGTCGAAGGTTTTATTTCCAACGAAGTAAATTTGGTACGAAATTTGGAGATAACAGTACGAATTGTCGATCCAGCAGGTCGATTATGAGGACCATAATGTGGTCGTATCAGAAGATGTACATTTATCACAGAGCACGAATTTGATAATAAATTTCAACGATTTGCAATCGTTGCTCGTTAGTCTTTCCATGATGAAATGGCAGAGTATACTGTACACTTTTCACTTTGACAGATGACGTTTGGACGCCATTATCAACCAGTGCTGCCAACCTGAAAAACTTAAATCTTAAAAAATCACCCTATACACCTAAAGATATGAAGCTAAGAATACATGGATTAAATCGGTCAATTCTATGGTCGTATATCTTATATTGATACCAGAATGAAGAAGTCTTTCAGAGAATTACAAGTCAATATAGTATATAGGTTGATTTATCGAATATTTTTCTAGATTAAATTTCTTTGAGCCAAATCGTATTTAGGACCTGATGCATGTTGTTTATCAGCTCACCGCCATCGGCCTTAAACGTACCTGTCGGCAGACCGTCAGCGACTGTAGCTTGGTTGTTTTTAAGCCGAAGTACTGCTGAACTGAACTCGCTTTGGTTCAGAACTGGGCAATTTACACCATAGCTGGTAAGTGGAGTGATTTCTTCATTCGTACAGCCAACTGGAACTAGGAGATTGTAATAAAGCTCTTTCCCGGCTGAAATTTCTGTCTTATTAAACGTAATCAGAGGAAAGCTTAATATCGAAAAAAAGAAGGCCCATTTTCCACTCAATTAGTTTTCAAGATGGTAGGATATCGTCAAATTTCACAATTTCCTCAATAAATCCATTTGCAATTTGTATAACAAATCAACCATAAAACTATTGTAGACATTATGAGCATATGAATAAAATTTCACCTTGACGTTGTGACTTAACTGAAAACCTCATGCAACTATATGGCAGCACAGACAAGTTGCAAGAATATCATAGCATTGAAGATATAACAAGGCAGATACAAACTAAGGAATTAGCTTGAAGTGACAGGAATTTTGAAATGTACATGTGGTTGGAAAATTCTTAGAATTTGTACACAAGAATAAGCTATAGAATAATTACGAAGTAAACTATCAACATCATCCATATCAATGGCGCCACAAAATCACTTCAGTCAGTGCCACTCAACAGATGTGCAATAAAAATAATACTTGTGGAATCTACAACTGACTTCTTAAAATGACGAATGTGAAGAGGAATACTCCTTTAATATAAAAAACGTTTGTACCGGTTTATTCATTTAGTGGTATCAAACCCGTTGGTATGGCAAAGCAGTCAACTGTTTTATACCTGCCATCTAAAGTGCTATTTAATTAGTGAAAGGTTTGCCATTTACGAACATGGATCGTTTAACAACCAACGAAAGCGTAGAAATAGTTAAAACTTATTACAAACTTTGTAATTCAAACGTGGAAATTTGTCGCGCATTACGGGGTCATTATGGACGTTATTATCGACCTACTGTGACGAGATTATAAAGAAATTTGGTGGTACTGGAAGTGTTACATATGTGGTTAGGTCTGTGCATCATCACAATGTACGCACTGCCGAAAATACCGCTTCTGTTTGTACAAATGTGGCGGATAATCTAAATTTGTCGATTCCACCGCGTTTTCAGCAAGTGAGCCTATGTTGCGGCTCTCTATGGCGTATTTTGCATTTGGATTTGCATTTTGCTTCCACATAGAGTCCAATTCACGCAACAATTAAAACCGGCCGAACATTCACAACGCCGTACATACGCTGATTGGGTAGTACAGCAACAGGCTTTCGATGCTCATTTTTCGAACAAAATTTTCTTCAGCGATGAAGCTCTTTTCTAACTCGGTGGTTTCATCAATACGCAAAATTGCAGCATATGGAGCTCGGAGAACCCAGAAGTGATTGCGGAAAAGCTATTGCATCTTTAAAAAGTGACTGTTTGGTGCAAATTATGGTCTGGAGTTGTCATTGGGCCGTATTTGTTCGATAATGACGCGGGATGAACCGTTACCGTCAATTCAGAGCGCAATGGCCGTGTAAAAACTGACTCTTTTTTTCTATCTGCAATTGTGGATTATGAACTTGACGAAATGTGGTTTCAGCATGACGGTACCACGTGCCACACAACACGACTGATTTGGGCTTTATTGCCTGAGAGGTTTCCAGAAAGCGTAATTTTTTATTTTGGCGACGTCATTTGGCCATCACGACCATGCGATTTGATGCCGTTGAACTTTTTTTGTAAGGCTACGTCAAAGACTGTATTTATGCGGTAATCCCCAAACGTTGGAACATTTGAAAACCAACATTCGTAAAGATATCACCGAGGTACCGCCCGAAATGTGCGAAAAATTGATCGAAAACTATTTCAAAAGGATACACTGCTGCAACCAATTCAGAGGTGGTCATTTAAATGACATTGTATTTCGTACATAATGACATGGTCCAAACATTATAATGAAATAAAAGTTTTAGTGAAATCATAGCTTTGTCTGTGTTTTATTTAACTTTACTTTTGAAACCGGAAAATGGATAATGAATTATTTTCAGATCCTAGTGTTTGGACGTTATACCTTTCTGTATCGTTCATTAACGTTTAAATGAAGCAAGTTCATAACTCAATCTAACAAATGAGGAAAGATTCTTAATCATACATAAACATTTTTACTAGAAATCACAACTTTATATCCTTGCCACGGACACCCTGTGTGAACACGTTCATACTTGAGATTATAGGATGATCTCTCTACATTTCATATTTTTATCTACTCAACTTCGATAGCCTGTCAACAGCAGAATTCAAGTAATTGACATTTTCCATATAAACGTACATATTTGTACATCACAAATTTAATTGAAAAACTTTCTAGTGAAAGTAAAATTGATGCACGCACACAGTGACATTAAATCCTCCCACACATATAAACACGCACCCACGTGAGCGTGAACAGAAAAGTACATCAACGTATGTTGCGCAATTGCCTGTTACAATAAATGTACAATCATCGTCCTCAATTTAGTATGTGTGTCGTAGTCGTAAAAGGTGGGGAGATAGACAGGCAATTCTAAGTCGAATAGGATATACAATGTTGCGTGGGGATACAAGTAAGTACACATATATTATAGGGGAGAAAATGTTACAACTTTTCTGGCAAACAAATTAAAACTTTCTTCAAATTTATTTAATCGAATTTACGATATTCACATACCAACTTCAATACCGGCTGTGGCGGCCAAACATTAAACAGACACATAATATATCACTTTAAGGCAAAGACATCGTGATTTAATACAACACAGGTTATCAAAGGAAATTGTTATTTGCAAAACCATTTCAGTTGTTGGCCGTACACACATCCCAAATAAGATTTAAACTCGGTTTTATTTTCTACTCGAAAACAGGAGATGGTGATCATATAAAAACAAATTCCCTTGCATCCCATGAATCGAATATTGACAAGATTCTCACATTCAGTGAGCTTATACTTATTCTATTTTTAAGGTCATTCAACGGAACCTAAAGCATAACGAAAGTCACAGTTTGAGAAATCGGTTTCTCGACTGCTCGAAGTGTTGTCTGTCGAGGTGACCGCCACTCAAATAATGCTTGATGGCTGTATGCGCGATTGAACCCACGGCCATGCGAACAATAGTCGCTTATACTGGTTATCAAGTACGAATACTTTGCAAAAATTCTTGCAATTTATGCTGCACATTAATTAGGGTGACCGAAAATAATATGACTGAATCCATCTCATCAGTCGAAATTACTCAAATAATGTCGGATCGCTGTGTGCGGGATTGAACCTACGGCCATGCGAACGATAGTCGCTTGTACTGGTGATCCAGTACTTTGCAAATATTTCTCCAAATTATGCACCGTATTAATTATGGTGACCGCAATTAATATGACTGTCAACTGAATCGATCTTATCAGTCGAAATTACTCAATTTTTTTGTATTACCATCAGGCAACGGGCGGCATCTACTGAACGTGTCATAAAGATACATAAAGGTCGATGTATAAATTTCGCTGAATAGTTCGAATGGTAGAGTGACTTTTCTTCGTATACAGAGCAGACATTTGTCATGGCGAAAATGCGAGGATTACATGGGTCGAAGAAACAATACAAGAAAGTTTTCAGTTCCCATTTCTCCAGGCAGAATGTCCAATAAATACACAATTGATTATGCGCTGTCTTTCTACACAACGGTATGGGTTTCAAGCAATCCGATCTGTAGTTAAAACTGTTGGTACTATTGTCAATCTAAGGGTTTATTCTGCTACATATTGGCTTATAAATGTTGATACGGTAAGATAGTCAAACAACTTCTAAAATTCACATAATTTATCTATTCTTTATTCATACGAAAAATAATAAATTTTTAGTAATTCTTCTTGTTAACTTTTAAAAATAATCTTTTTTATTCGCGATTGCTGGGAAGTGCTGATAAATCTACTTTTATATAAAAAATAGTGCTTATAAAGCCACTTTTCTATACGAAAAGTGCCAACGAAGCCGCATTTTTAGACGAAGGGTGTCTATGAAGACACCTTTCTATACAAGGGGTGTCTATGAAGTCACCGTTATATACGAAGGCTATCTCTGAAGACATTTTTCTATACGAAGGATGTCT
>JAHXMU010000556.1:1585983-1668180 GCA_019455685.1 Philornis downsi
ATGTCTATGGAGACACGTTTCTATACGAAGGGTGTCTATGAAGACACATTTCTAAACGAAGGGTGTCTATGAAGACACCTTTCTATACCAAGGGTGTCTATGAAGACATCTTCCTATCCGAAGGGTGTCTATAAAGACGCCTTTCTATCCGAAGAGTGTCTATAAAGACGCTTTTCAATCCGAAGGGTGTCTATAAAGACACTTTTCTATCCAAAGGATGTTTATAAAGACACCTTTCTATCCGAAAACTGTGTATAAAGACACCTTTCTGTACGAATGGTGTCTACATAGACACTTTTCTATGCAAAGGGTGCCTATGAAGGAATGGGTACATTGATGACACATTTCTATATGAAAGTGTATCGCGGAGACTTCTTTATATACGAAAAATATCTATGAAGACTGCTTTTTATATGAAAAGTGTCTACAAAGGCACCTATACGATATGTACCTATGAGGTCATATTTGTGTATGAAAATTGCTATGAAGACTCCTTTCTGTACGAAAATTTTCTTTGAAAATCACTTTATATACGAAAAGTGTCTATGAAGACTGTTTACTCTACGATACCGTGCCTATGAGGACACTTTTCTATATGAAAATTAACCATAAAAACATTCTCCTTTATACAAAATGCATATAAAGAACACTTTCTACATGAAAGATGTCTAATAATAAATTTTCTGTAAGAAAAACTTCTGATCTCCGAGTTTACAACCCTAATAACTCCTGTGGCAGATTCGTAAGTACAACCAAAATTGTAATATGTAGCATGGCTGACGTAGGTTTTTAGTAAGATGATTCTTAAAAGTATGGAACAAATTTTCCTTTTCCGGGACATACCTTTCTACTCTGTGTTGTTTCTAAACTATCGTGCAAATTATCGTGAAATAAAGCCTGCAAAGACAAAATTGCAGCGGATTTCAATAAACTCCACATTCTGTTGGCTCCCAAAATCTTCTCATTTTACTGTACCTGATTTTTTTTCTTTTGGGGTTATTACGAGCAGGAAATTTGCAAAACAAAGCCCAAAAATTTGAACGTTTTGAAGCAACGCATTCGAACGTCAATTGATACAATTCCCGCTGCAACCCTCCCGACAGTTGTGAATAACAGTGTCGCACATACGTTATGGAGCGAGTTCATTTAAATTCAATGATATTTTAAAGCTATTGGAAAAGTATTGGTTTTTAGATGAATTAGGATAAAATAATTTAAATAAATTAAATATATTTATTTTGGTTGCTTAGTGTAGCAACATTCATCAGCACCCAGTACATAAATTTTTAATTTCTGCTTTGTTTGTGCAAAAATGACATAGTATGATTAAATTAAATTGTATGATTAAATTAAATCTTACCAATATTTTCTAAATTCTTTGACATTATCATCCCGTGGTTGGTGCTAGCATAAATCTAAGTTTCTTTGTAGCCCCGCCCAGTCTGTTTGCTGCGTCAAACAAATTTGGTGTGTAAGTTAACTTCAGAATAGAATTTGAGCTGTGTTAAATATTAGAAATGAAAAAACTCATTGGAGTCGAATTTTAAAATGCTAAATAAGGAAGAATTAGATTGGTCCATTGCCCGGATTTTAAATCACACTCAGGTATAACCAGTGAGTAAATCGCTTCAAAGTGTAATATATTTAATATGCTGTTTTCTACAAGTTATTGCAAACAACATTTAACTACATCAGTTTTCTTTCCTTCGTTCAGTTTATAACTATCAGAGTAAAGTACGGAAATATTTTTATACATATTTGGTTTTTTCTTTTAGTTTCAAGCTGCAGAAATACATGAAAATCTTCCGGCATTGAGATAATCCGTCATGTATCGTAGCACTTCATATTGCAGCTGATAACAGCTTCAAACCTAGAAATATATTTCTGGTTTATAGCCACATTTTTAACATATTTTTGTTTTTGCATTGTCTTTACTGCACATTTTTCTTGATGGTGACAAAAACAACCAACGCAAAACAATGAACACATGACAGCATTTCAATTTCTAATTGGTCCTTGACGTAAGTGAAGTCGTATCTGGATATAATACTATATATGATGGCAGGAAAAGATTCGGAACAAAAGCTAACGACATTATGCCAATTGCTACATATATTTTTTTAATATAAAAAGAAATCTGAATCGAATTGAAATGTGTACAAATTCAAAATTGAGTTTGATACTGTGTGACACCAGATACGTCATTGTTTGCCTCAGATTTTCTATTACACTCTATCCATGCACCAGTTCTCCTTCATATAAGCCATGTTCTCTCCACAAGAGTGTTTGGGTGTGATAAGAGCAAGGACAGCTGCCTTCTTGGCATTAATGACACACAAATAAGTACTCGAACATATGTATGTTTAAGGATCCTTAAAGCTTTGTGTTGAGCACACTTGACCGCTTCTTGGCTCAATTTTCGAGTATGACCATAAGTGGCATTATGTCAATTATTAGATGGGGAACAAAAGATGCTACACAAGGGTAAATAGTCGCTGTTGAGGAGGCAAAGAGGCCGTACTAGCGATTTCCAGGGGATTTTGAATGAGCACACCTTGTTTATAAAATTATTGAATTTATTTCACAAAGTAATGCCTGCATTAAAATTCCTAAATAACAAAAAATTCATTAGAAATTTAAAAAAAATATTATCAGAGGTAAATACATACTTTTTGGTATGAAAACCACTAGAATCTTAGTTCTTAAAATTATTTCAGTAAATGACTTCTGGGCACAGCGTTTAAGCCAACTTGTAAGTAGAAAATTCAAATTAAAATGGCGAAGGCTTAGGGACGCTACTTGACAATTAATTAAGTTTCGTTAAATTTAACAATTCACAATTAGAAAAAATGTATTTCAGCTTAACTACTAAAGGGCTTCCAAATTGTTCTGAAATCAGGGGGATTTTGGGAGTGGCGCTAACAGTCTCTAATACTAAAAGAGGGTTGGAAAATGTTGATATCCACAAGTTGTGTAACACGATTTATAACTTTAAAGTGTAAAAACTGTCTATTTACCTGAAATTCAATTTAGCATAACAAAGTATTTGGATCTTTGCTAAGGCTTTACAGTAACCAATAGTTCGTAAGCTTGCTCAGCAAACATGATAATTTAAAACGTAATTACCAAGACTCAAAAGGAAGATGTTTAAGAACACAGAATACCTAAATTGCTTAGTCCAGTACCAACGTTGCACTTCAACATTTCAGTTAAAAAACACACCCAGCACTCAAAATCACAGACAGATAGCAAGCATATATGTTATAAAAATGTGACATCATTTTGCAATATAAAATGAAATATTTGATATCTCGATTACAACAAAGAAATTGCGTTATATTTCAAATTAAATAATCTCCTGTAACCGAGTGAAAATAATGTGTAGGACAGTATATTAATATGTGTATTAACATCAGTTACCCAACAAAAAAAGTGGAAGTCATTTCATAAGAATAGCTATTTCATAGCTTCCACAAACGCATATGAGCACATTTTCCGCTTCTTGGGTTCAATGGGACCAATGAGATTAATGCATTATAACCGGCAATCTTTATAAGAAAAGTAAGTTTAAGGTGTCCACGCTATACACTGTTATAAAAATCCACAAAATGGCATGGATGATCGTCGGCTGAAGATGAGTGAGCTAGCTGATATTATAAGCATTTGAAAAAGTGATATATACCGTATATGGACCAAAGATTTGAAGATGAGAAAGCTGTGCAAACGATGGGTGCCGCGCTTGCTTTTAAGAGAGGGAAGAGAGCGTCGTGAAGATGTTTCAGTAGAGTGCTTAGCGATGTTTCACCGCAATAAAACCGAATTTCTGCGTCAATTCATAACCATGAATGCGACATGGGGTCACCACTTCGCACCTGAGGTACTGGAACAGTGGTTCTATCCGCAGGCAAGGTTATGACATCTGTTTTTAGATTGTTTTTATTGATTATTATTATTATTTTATTAATTTATTTTATTCTTATTATTATTTTATTTTATTCTTATTATACTCTGGCGCAATGAGTATTTATGTCCTGCCCGGTGTAGCCCAAAACCAAGTATGAAACACTGTTCCATATATAATTGGATGCAATGAGAGTCTGCACTGTGTACAGAGTTCTTCGTAACCACTAAATGCACTAACCAACATCCCTCAGTCATTTGAATCAGAGTATAAAATCATATGTATTGGGTTGACATTTGCGCTTAGTCTGTTTCAGTCGATGCCACTGGACCATCCCTCTTAACCGAAATTCACTACACTTTCAGTTATGTGGCAGCAACTTCTTATCCTCCTTTTGCTGGGAGCAAATACAATCCTTCTTGTCATCATTGTTGTAAGCACATTTGATACAATAAATGACAAGAAAATTATCCATCCATTATCTTCGCTGTCCCCAGCCCGATCTTTTCTATGTTAGTTTTTGGGGCTTTTTTTTTTGCTGTTGCCCTCTTGACAAGTTGACAAATCGAGAAGTTAACAACTGCAGTCATTTGACTTTTGCACCCTTTCAAAATTCCCAGAAAACGTCGAGGAGTATCCTTTATTTTCATTTAGGAAAAAAGTGTAAATAGAAAAATTACAATTTTCGGATAGGGTTCACAGTTTTGGTTTTGGTGTCCTTGTATATCTAAAGAGAAGAGGAGCGAGAATGGGTTATATTTTAAATTGATTGCTATAACGAGCTGGCTGGGGGCAACATGAGCTATACTCTTAAATGAGAAGACAAATTTTAGAAGGAGGGGAAACAAATGAAAATGTTACTTTCATTCATTTACAAAAGAAAACTTACTAGTCTTTGACAATTCCTTTATATTAGAGCGCTCAATATGTTAAAATTATGTTGTCCTTGCAATTTAAATCTCTTTGACAATCAGTCGTTCCTGTTTGTCTTTGCATAGTTTATTACATTACGTGGGTAAACTTACAATACAATCGCAATTTACATTTTAAAAACTAAGTACAAACATAATTACAGGCGAGGGAATGATAAAGCTAAAAAAAATGACAAGATAACCCAAACACACTATATCCAACCTACGTAAATACTTTATTGAAAAGTTTTAAATGGTTATTTTCTCGAATATCAAAAAATCTGCGACTAACAACAGATTTAAGCGGGATTTTGATACGATCAGCTTTAAGATGAATATTGAGAGATATAACAGTTGAAAGATGATAATTTTGATCGCCACCTGTTACGATTTATATAAAGGCGACGCCTATGGAACACCTCTTTTTGCACCTCCCATGCAAATGATCGTTTTGAAACACATATTCCTAGCTTTATATTTCTCAAATAATTGTACTGAGTTTCGTTAAATTTGATACGCGTTATATGTGTCATTATAATACTTAGCAAAATTTGAAAAAAAAACCCCAAACAACCACGCCCTCTATGGTGACTTCCATAGATCCCATAGATACAGTTATCATTTTCAAAACAACGATATCTAAAAACATATATAATATCACTGTACTGAAGTAGAGCACGAAATTGGATATGGAAGTTAGCGGGATAGCGATGATTAGTTACAATTCAAGATGTAGGCTTAGAAAATTTAAGTGTCCGATACTGGTTCCACGAACTTGCCTGCTTGCTTTTAGATTCAAGATAATTCACAATAATTTCATTTGTAAAGTTAGGTCGGCAATTCATTTACGTGTATAGTACAATTGTGTACTCTATGGATAAAAATTCATTAAGACAAATTTTGTTTCTAGACTAGTCAGTAGTAAGTTTTTTCTTATAAAATTAAATATAGACGCTGTTAGTTTATACATGCCGCCGGCTTGGTGTTGATGCAGGACCTTGAGTCGCACATAGTATGGTTGCAAGCCACTTGATGGCTTCAGAAAAAATGTACTGGTCCGGAGTAGCTTTTTTCCTCTGTATTGTTGGTGGTTTTCAGTTTTCGCCGGTTTGATGATTTCGGACGATGTCTAATAGGTGGTATAAATCTGGGGTGCCCTGAATGTAAGAGGGTGTGATGGTAGTGCTGGCATTTCCTACAAGTGTTTTTAAACTGACATTTCCAGAATGTGTGACTCCTGGTAAGACAATTTTTACAATACTCATACTTTCGCACGATTCGATTTCGTTCTTTTGAATCCAAATTGAGAAATTTCGTGCAAAATCTTATGGCATGATATCCGTGGCATAACTTGCACTGGTATACTTCAGACTCACGTTGGCGGTTATTTCTACGTGATCTCATATCGGCTGTAACTTGATTTGACTTCACTGATTCCCTCTTTCGAAGGACCATGTACTGGAGTAGAGCACGAAACCAGCAAGGGAAGTTAGCGGGGTAGCGATGGAGGCGGAGAAGCCAGTTCCGAGTAGCGGGAATGGTGCGGTTGGATGAGAAATTATCTAATTGTGAGATTTAGATAAATCTTTCAAGTTGTGGATTTCGTAATTGGGGAAATGCCTTTGGCTGTGAAAAGAGAAAATTGTCTTATACATATAATTTATCAAAGAACAAGAGAAATTATATGCAAGTTGCGGATTGTAAAGAAATAGGTTGAGATAAAAAACCAAATGAATTAGTTACAATTCAAGATGTTTTATTTTGAGAGTAGAGAAGTGCTCACCAGCACTTAGCAATGCTAGATTTTAGATTCAAGATATTTCACAATAATTTCATGTTTAAAGTTAGGTTGACAATTCTTTTACGTATATGGCACATTTGTGTACTCTATGGATAAAAATTCATTAAGGCAAATTTTGTTTTTAGACTAGTCAGTAATAAGTTTTTTCTTATAATTCAATTAAATATAAACGCTGTAAGTTTATACAATCACTAAATCCATATTTTTTCTTAATATTATTTAGGTCCTTAGCAAATTCAAAATTCCGTATATTTCGAAAGTTGTAACAAATTCCCATAATCACCATTTTTTGTAAAGATGTTAGTTCGCAGCGATAAATTCCGATTAAGTGATTTTTTTCTTCAGATCTTAAAAATATAAATTACTTTATTTGCTGTCATTTTCGTTTTAAAATTTGCAAGTCTCAAATTTATATCCAATGAATTTGTGTGCACTTATTTTCTTACTCAGTGTAAGAAACTTTTTTTTACTGTGACATGAACCAGAAGAGTCTATTCCTAAAAAATTAATACCTAAAAACTGTCGACAGCTGTCGCAAAACTAGCCGACCTAACAAAGAAGACAAAAAAAATATGAAAAAATATTCCTTCTTTTTCAACATAACATCCTTTTAGCTCTATACTATATATAAAATAGCTTCTATGACCTGGTTATAGTAAGAACTGCCAAACTCTTTAAAATAGACATCAACTGCAGAGCCCATCTCTTCATTTTTTTCAAACTTTTTACTACTGAACTATTTTTTCAAATAGAAAATAGTCCAAGGGAGTTAAATCTTCTGAATACGGTGCGGGACTTTAATTCAGTAATTTTATCCACCGCAGTAGTGGATATGTGAACTAGGGCATTGCCTTGATGAAACAACACTTTCTTTTTCGCCAAATGCGGTCTTTTTTCCAAAATTTCATCTACTAAACGCTGCAATAAATTAGCATAGTATTTGCCGTTGATGGTTTATCCTTTCTAAAGATAATCAATAAAAATAATTCCATGCGCATACCAAAAAACAGACGCCATTACCTTGCCTGAAGATAATACCGCCTTCGCCTACTTTGGACACGATTCACCCATTCCAGTCCACTGTGTTGACTGTTCCTTTGCCCCAGGTATGGTCTCAGAATTGCTGGACTCGGGTCTCATTTACGGCTACAAATCGACGCGAATAATCCACCTCATAGCGGTGAAACATCGCTACACACTCTACTGAAACATTTTCATGGCATTGTTTTTTTGAAAGCAAGAGCGGCACCCATCTTGTGCATAACTTTCTTATCTTCAAATCTTAGGTCAATATAGGGTGTATAGCACTTTTTGAAATGCTCACCATTTCAGCTAGCTCACGCACCTTCAGCCGACGATCATCCAATACAATTTTGTGGATTTTCTTATCCACGTCTGGTGTGGACATTTCAATAGGTGGACCACTACGGAGTTCATCTTGACGGCTCGTATAGCCTCGATTAAACTCTGCTACACAATATTTTGTATCCGCAAACGTAGGTGGAGACTTCTCCAGTAGAATCTAGCTCGGCTTTAAAATATGTAGGACTGAGACCTTTTAAATGGAGATATTGAATTACATAATGGTGACCAACTTTTTCCATGTTTACAAATTCAATATTATTTACTTTTTAAGGCTCAAATAAAAATAAAAACAATATGGCGCCTTGAACTTAAAATACATATTTTGTAAGGTTGCCACTTTTCACTAAAATATTTTTTTTTTCAAACTACTGGCACCATCTATACATCATGTCCGCTAGTTTTCGGACCGCCTCGTAGATCGATATATTACGTATGAGAACGCGGTGTTATTGAGGTGTCACCTTATCTGGCAATGGTCCGAAAACATCACCATTGGGACAAATTGCTGCTCCCTTAGGAAGAGCTTTGCTCATATAAAAAATTATACCTTTTCGAATTTTTCTAAAATATTTTCCATCTGTTTGGTAATTTTATATTTGAATAATAATACTAATAATAATAATAATATGTATAAATATAAATATATATAATATAATATATGTATAGGGTAGCGCATAAGTAACTTTAAGATTTGATCTAAGAAAAGTTATGGGAAATGCTTTGGAAAGAGCACGTCAGGTAGAAGCAAGCAATGGGCACCATTTGAAAGATATTATCTTTAAAACATAAAGTGAACATGTTTCCAAGCTATATTCTAAATTTAAATAAATGCCAACGTTAAATAAAAGCAGAAAGAAACAAATTTATACATTGAATAGATATTAACGTTACTTATGCGCCACCCCATATATAGTATGGCTGATACTAGAAGAAATCATTACAATTTATATACATTTTATAGGGAACTGCCGTAATTGTGGCGTTGCTATAGAATAGCACAGAATAAAGATTTTTCATTCGAAGTCATTTAAAGCTAACTATTTTTAAAAGCCATTTAAACAAAATAATTATCTTCAATTTCTTAAATGAATAAAGCAAAAAAGCACTTATTTCAATTAAGAAAAAATTTGTTTGAATTTCTTACAATAGGAGTTCTTGTGTGTGTTTTCCTTTTCTAATTCTATACCAAGGATAAAATATTTGACCTCATGTGCTTTAGAATTTCAAAAATTTTCCAAATTTTCCATTTAATTGCCACTCTGCCTTATACATGCAACTCATTTCAACATTTTCGCCTCTGTAGAGGTTTACTCTTAATCTAACCATAAAAGTGTTAGAATTTATGTTACTTTGCAAAGTAATCAAAAACTTCTACAAATGCATTTATCGAACTATTTACCCACACCCTGCGTTCACATAAGGACACCTAAACACTGAAGATATAAATATGGGAAGGAATTTAATGGAGAATAGAATATTACACGTACATCTACCTAATTATGGTTACACTGTATCCTGCTTTCTCCTCCCCTACATAACAATTAGTATATTTCAAGTTTCATAATCATTCTTATCAACACATACATATCGTAAGTATGTCATCAGGATGTTTGTATGGTCTAATGCGAACGGATGAAGCCTTGTGGGGACAATAATTAGCAACAAGTGTGATTAGCATGTAGTGGTGGTGACCAGTGGCTAGAGTACAATACTCATATGTTTGTAGTGGGAGAAGAGACCAGAGATTTAATTAAGATGCGTTTGAAAAGCTTTTAAATTCTAAAATCGACTGACACAGCTCTAGGTGCCAGTGTTGATGTGACCGTGTGGCATATACAGATATAGGCAATTAGATAGGAAAATCACAAACATATTTCTATAAAAATTAATATATGTGTGTATGCTGTATGTGCATGATGATACTGCTATATATCATATCAACCGTATTCAGTCACATATAAAGCTAAATGCATATGCATGCATGACCGGTGTGTCTATTAAGATTTTGGCTGATTATCCTTTAGTATCGTAGTAGCAGGACATTGAGTGCAAAGTTGGAGTAAATGCAAAATTAAACAGAAACTCTCCATCCACATCCGTAAATATAATGGACTTATCTTGCTATTAAACGAAGGCAAAAACTAATCAAATGGCCAGAAATGTACGTTCACATCAGCTCGATTCTGGTGCTCGTCATTGTCGTCATCATAGTCATCATTATCACCATTGTCAATTCTAGGAGCCGCATTCTCATTAGTTTCCACCTGCCAACTGGACATTATTTAAAGATACAACATAATCGTTGCATCGATGCAAGTCACGGTCCTTGCCATTTTCAGTTGTAAACTGATTTCCAGCAAGGTCAGTATATTTGCTTTTGCCATGTGAAGGGGAGACTATTGGCTACAACAGCACAAGTAAGTGGTCTGGGTAAAAGTAGGCCCGAGTCCGGACAAGGGTGTACATATAAAGCAGTAATGAAAGCTATTCATACTGCGAGACAACAGCAATTGTATAAATATATTTCAAACTAAAGCCTACTTAGAAAGACAAATGGGGTCTAATAGGTCAATATTTGACTCAAGCGCATGGAAAACATACATACATAGGTATAACACCACCATTGCTAACAAGGATTATTGGGTTCACATCATGAGGCAAAATCTAAAAACGTAGGCTTTCGTTCAAAAACTAACTCATTGTTACTACAGTCAAACTCTTGTAAGTCGCTTTTTAGCCCTACAAGGCTCACTTTAAGTTTGTCAAAAATTGTTGGAAAAAGTGAAATTTTACGCAAACCATGGAGCCTTCAACGTCGTGTGCTGTAATGTAAGACAATATTCAGCATTTTATTTCGAAGAGGGACATTTGATTTCAATAAGATTAGATCCATATCAATAATACAATAACAATTAAAGACCGAAAAGTTTATACATAATATATATTTTCTACGAGAATCAGAACAGGTGAGCAGAATTATCTAAAACGTAGTAAAAAGAAATAAATTATTTCACTACCACATTAAAGACTTAATATGGCATACTTATCGGGCCATTGATTTTAGCAAAACTTGCCATTTGTCGTTTTTAAGATAATTCCTTTATAAATGGCGATTTTTTAAGTAGTTTTTTTAAAAGTCGAATAAAACTCTCAAATTTGCATCATATATAAAATTTTTTTATTGAAATCGATAAATTGGTCTTTGCCATTTAATTTTTAAAGATAATTTCATGTAAATGTTGTCAGCGGTTCTGTCTCAAAATGTCCATTCCGAAGGTCCAATTTTTCGTCACTTTTTCGAGCATTTCGGCCTGTATTCCACGAATAACGCGTATTATGTTATCCTGTGAGGCTTCAAAAGTGTTCGCCTTGTCCACATAAACTAATGACTTGACATAAACCCACAAGAAATAATAAATAGGCGATAAATCGCAAGATCATGGGGGCCAACTCACAGGGCCAAATCGAGACATAAGCTACTCACCAAATTCATCCCTCAACATATCCATTGCTTCACGAGCAGTGTGGCATGTTGCATCGTCGTGATGAAACCACATGTCAACAAAGTTAAACTCAGCCAATTGGGGGAAAAAAATCGCGTATCATGGCTCGATATCGTTCGCTGTTGACGGTAACGTTTCTTCCAAGGTCATCTTTGAAGAAAACTGGACCGATGATGCCACCAGCCTATAAATCACACCAGACTGTCGTTTTTTCGGGATGCATCGGTAATTCATGTATGACATGTGGCTGTTCATCACTCCAGATGCGACAGTTTTGCTTGTGTACGTATCCATTCAGCAAGAAAAGAGCCTCATCGCTAAACACAATTTTTCGATTAAACAGCGGATTTTCATTGAGCTTTAGTAAGGCTCATTAACCAAAAATTAGACGTTATGGTAGGTCATTCGGCTCCAATTCTTACGTGAGTTGAACCCAAACCGACGTGTAAAATTTTCCTTGTTGTTGAGTAACACATGTCCAATCGCTGAGAACGGCGACGAATTGACATTTGACGATAGTCATTAACACTGGTCGCTACGGCTGCAATATTTTCTTCGGTACGCACTCTTCGCATGCGAGTCGATGGTTTTATGTCCATCAAAGTAAATTTGTTGCAAAATTTGGTGGTGATAACAGCACGAATTGTTGATTCAGCATGTCGATTATGACGACCATAAAATGGTCGTATCAAACGATGCACATTTGTCACAGAGCACGAATTTTGATAATAAATTTCAACGATTTGCAATCGTTGCTCGTTTGTTAGTCTTTCCATGATGAAATGGCAGAGTATACTGTGCACTTTTCACTTTGACAGATGACGTTTGGACGCCATTACCAACCAGTGCTGCCAAAATGAAAAACTTATATTTTAAAAAACACCTTGTACTTCTCTGTTGGAAATCTTTGTCGCTATTAGCAAAAACACTGGAACAGTCGATGTTCACAAGTTTCTCTCTTGTTCGCCAGCAAAATCATTCGGCATACACAGAAACAGATGGGAATTATTTGATATTAGGTCCGGTCTAAAAGGTGGATGCATCAAAATCTCCCAACTAAGCTCCCGGAGTCATTACCCATGAATGTAGCCTAGCGTTGTCTGATGGAACAGAATTTCCCCGTCCACTGGCCAAAGCTTGCCGCATCTGGGCAATTGTTTCCTTCGAACGCTCCAATTTTTGACTGTAAAGGTTAGATTCAATAGGTAGATCAATCCCACGAAATACACAGCGGTGTTTTTGTTGGTAAATACGGAAAATTCACTGAGGCGTCGTGTTCATATAACACTGTATGTTAAGCGTTTATTGGGCTGTAGTTTTAAAAATTTTACCGACTTGAGGTCTTTGTTGTTACTTGGTAAAGTTGTTCGACTGTGTGGTCCTCAATTTCTTTTTAATTCGTTTAATTTTTCACATTCCAGTCGTAATAAGCAGCTTCTTATTCCTAAAATAACCACACTCTTGGGTAGTGCTTTTGTAGTAAGAGTAACTCAAATTTACAATTTACTACCAAGCCATTTAAAAAGTGTTAAATTATGTCCTGTTTCTTATAAAAGGCGCATTCTACAGCACTTTCAGACTTTACTATAAAATTTTGTTTTCAATTAAATTGTGAGCAGTCTTTATTATATACCGATTACCTTGTATTGCCAGATTATTTACCGATTAACTTCTAACTTCTGAATAAGTCTTTTTGTATACTTTTTTTTCTTTAATAATCATACCTTCTTTAAAATCATATTATATGTCTATAAATTGTATATTTAATTTTTATTACGTGTTTTTTGTAAACTTAAAATATTGAGCAGATTAAATCTAATAGATTGTATTGTAATTTACAAATAATTGGCCGGAAGGCTTTAAATTATAAGTCAAATAAATAAATTGAAAACAAAATACAAATTTTAACTGGAGAAAAGGACAAAACTGGTATAAAGCGTTACATTGTTTATCGCAAACCTTGGCAATAAGTACACAGGTTTAGCCCCGTTTAAATGTTTCAGCGTTTCTATTATGGGTTATCCATTTAGTGGTTTCAGAACCGCCGATATGGCAAAGCTGTCAGCTGTTAAAAACCTGTCATCTGAAGTGTTATTTATTTAATATGGACCGTTTAACAACTGAAAAACGTGTAAAAATCGTTACAACTTAATAAAAAAGTGGAGACTCAAACGTGGGCACTTTTCGTGCATTACGGGATGATTAAGATTGTCATAGTAACGAATTGGCAAGATTATAAAGAAATTTGAAAAGACTTTTTGCGCTACTGATGTGATCAGTCTTGTGCGTCATTATAACGTACTCATTGCCGAAAATAGTCAGTTAATGAAAGTTCAGCAGATAATATGAATTTATCGATTCCACGGCAATTCGGCCTATCTTACGGCTCATTGTGGTGTATTTTGCATTTGGATTTGCTCCTCCAACCATGTAGAGTCCAACTCACGGAACAATGAAAGCTGGCTCACCATTCACAACTCTGTAGATATGATTGGTTTTAGATTAGATTGATTGGATTGAGATTGGTTGCTACAACAACAGGCTTCTTATACTGATTTTTCAAACAAAATTTTCTTTAGTGATGAATCTTATTTCTCACTCAGGGGTTCTGGCAACAAGCAAAGTCATTGAAGTGTCATTTGAAGTGTTATTTATTCAATGAAGGGTTTGTCATTTACAAATATGGATAGTTTGACAACAGAAGAACTCGTAAAAATAGTTAAAACCCGCTATAAAAGTGGTGATTCAAACTTGGGCTTTCGATCGAACAAAATTTAATTCAATGAGGAAGTTCATTTCTCACTCGCTGATTACGTCAATTAGCAAAATTGTCGCATATGGGGTTTGAAGAATCCAGAAAAGATTGTGGAAAAGCCATTGCATCCAGCAAAAGGGTTTGTTTGGATGTCATTGGGCTGTATTTTCTTCAAAAATGACGCTGGAGGAATCTCAAAAGGATCTACTATTACTACCACCAATCCAGTGGCAGTCATTCACATGACATTGCATTTCATACGTAATAGCAAGGTCTAAGAATTATAATGAAATAGAAATTTCATTGAAAGTATACCTTTCTATGCGTTTTAGTTAACTTTACTTTTGAAACTGAAAAGTAGATAACGTATTATTACTATACTCGTATAATTAAAACGTCCCAGCTCGGTTCTATCGTAAATAGACAAATTTCTGTACTTTGCATTTTGCTTTCCTTCCACACGCCTTGGATAATTTAAAGGCTATTAAATTTTATTGCAAAAACTTGATACAAGACGTCAATTTGGAAATTTTTTAATGATTTATAAGCTGCTCTTTGCACTTTATTTCGCTTCAGCAACCTCAGTCACATATTTGCACATACGAGGTACTACATAGACCTCAACTGGCGTGAACTTATTTCCAGCACTTGGAAAGTTCTCTCCAATTTTCCGCCATATTTATTCACCAACCATTTGGAAATAAATGCTTCATGGTATATAAATAAATGATAGTACGAGGAGAAGAGAACACAGGTTATATACCAAAGAAGGGGAATTGTGACTATTTCACATATGTATGTGTGCGTGTGGGTGTGTGTGTTATACAGACGTGTAACACTCTTGAGAATATAGTTTTAATATGCAACAAGAGCAACAACAAACGTAAAACGATTTAAACAAGAACAAACTTTTATGCTCCAACGACTTCTGGAGAGCGAAATATTTGTTCGCCATTCAAACTCAATAACACTCGCAGACATGGCTCAGCACATAACTGCACATGTACCGGGTCATTCATTTTTCGTTTTCAAAAGTAAAGTTAAATAAAACACACATAAAACTATGATTTAGGTAAAGCTTTGATTGAATAGATCCTTTTCCGCACTTTTCGGGCGGTATCTCGGCGACAACTTGAGAAAAGTGGGTTATTAAATGCTCCAGCATTTGGGGATTATCCGCGAAAACACGATCTTTGACGTCGCCCCACAAAAAAGGTGTAACGGCGACAAATAACGTGATCTTGGTGGCCAATTGATGGTGCCATTTCTCATGGAATAAAGCTAAAATTGGTCGTGTTGTGTGGTTCGTGGCACCGTTTTGTTAAAATCGCATACTCGTATCGTTCAGGCGGATTATCCACCCGACTTTCACTAACAGATGAGATATTTTCAGCAGTGCGTGCATTGCGATAATGCACAGCCTTGACCACATCTGCAACGCTTACAGTCCCTTTAAAATTTCGATGTAATTTTTGTAATTCCTTGCACAGTAGGTCGATTATGACAACCGCAATCACCCGCAATCATCGTCCAAAAATTCCAACGTTTAAATCACCACTTTTGTAGAAAGTTTTAAATTTCCACGCGTTCTTCAATTGTTAAAAGATCCATATTCGTAAATGGAAAACCTTTAAAAAATAACACTGCAGATTACAGTTTTATGACAGCCTTGCCAGACCGCTGGTTTTGAAACCACTAAGCGGATAACCCTGCATATGTGACACAGATATCCACCTGTATTAGGGTTGTGTTTCCAGCTTTGGAAACTGCAAACAAATTCGCTGTATAAAGCGAAGGTCTTGCTGGGGACCTTCAACACCTTTCGCTGCGCTTTCCTCTTAAAAGCCTTCTTATTCGCTTCTGTGACATATGGACACTCAGCCGCGGTCTTCTGGCAATACAAAGGACCGTACAATATGTTCAGCGTTACATCTCTTATTCTCTTCATTTTCAAAGATCCAAAAGATTATAAACGAATATATGATTCACGTTTATTATAATGAAGATGAGATAATCAACTAACCAGTACAGAAATGTCAGTCGAGTGAAATACACCTTCCCCTAATATCCGTTTGCATTAATACAAAAGATTGGGGAACGTCACGAGAGGTGTGTTAAATCAATTGGTTCTTATCGACAAAGGCTGTGAATTAGCGCACAGTAGATGACACATTATAAATTTTAACTTACTGAATTTAAATACACTGGTTATTGCTGGTTTAAATCCCTTACTGAAGCCTCTTTTTTTAGCCTATCTGAATGTCTTCTTCTGTGGACTTTCTAGAAGGCCCACTCCTTCGTTCGGAAATCTTCTGTAAGACTTGCATTTGCAGATCTATGTAATGTCTTATTTCAGAGACCTTCTACCAGGCTTTCTTCTGTAAGCGGAAGCAGGTCTATCAGTTCCTGTGGAAGGCGTGAGAAGGCCTGATAGGTAGCCTTCATTACAACCCATGCTTTCCGCTCCTGAGTACATACAAAATGGAATATGGATACGTATTTGTGAATAGAGTGCAAACAATATGCTTATCATGAGTTAGTTCCGAATTTGAAGGCAACACGGAAGTGAGAACAGTCACACGAGCAAGTGATGTTGGGTTTTATTACGTTACTTAATAATATTTCTGTTCTATGAAATTTGGGACGTTTAAGATAATAGATACCGCAGGAATGGCACAATATGAGGGAAACTGCGAAATGTTACTGTATATACGAGGAAGGGGCAATAAAAATTTCTCAGTATCGAATTTCTCAGTATTTAACAGGATATTGGTATAAGCGGAGGAGTGAATAGGAGCGACAAATGTCCTTGATATTCTACTTAAGTTAAAAATAAAAAACTAATTGTACGAGCACACTAGTACTCTCAGCTAGGAATCTTGCAAATTTTACAAATAGTGGGTATGAATCTTTGAGACCACTGAATAACATGAATAGAAGATTAGTTAAAGTAGTCATGGGCTTTCAGGAAAATATTTTTCGAGTACTCTGTATTAACACAATATGACAATTTGTAATCAATATTGAAGTGAAACTTCTTATGGAATGTTTTGAAATCTGGAGTTTCAACTTTTCCTGCAAAGGATGATTGTGTGCCATTAAATGGCCGGTTCCATTTTCTTAGTATTAGTGAAAACGCAAACAACATACATGAGAAGACTACAAAGAATTTGTTTCCGGTCTATCTGCGCCTGGGTTTAATATACTCGTACGTAGCCCGCGAAATTTAAAAATTCACGTTATTTTTTGAACACACTTCGTATCTGTTTGTTGGTTGGTAAAATCCTTTAGTTGCACTAGCGATACGTTGGTTCATTTTCGGTATTTCTCATTTGAGCAGGTTAAAAACTATGTTGTTTTGTGTCGTAAACGTGTGGGATAACAAATGACGTTCAGGTAATGCCGCCACCGAATCTAACTGGAATCAAGAACCAAATAACTTCATCAGTTATTCGGCTGCAGACAATAACCTGGAATCAAGACCAATAACCAGGATTCTGTCTCTCTGCTAAATTGCGGCGTTATTTGTTTGGAAAATTCAGTCACTGTCCCCATTTTCATCGAGAAATGGGATAAGATTGTTTTCCAAAACTCGGATATAACCTGAAATTTTCATTCCTGAGGATGCAAACTCCAGCCTCAAACAATTTGCTGCAGAAAATACTGCATAAACCATCACATTTCCATCTCACTCCAATAACGCCGGAAACCATTAGCACCATATAAATTCAATTTTTTCATCCGAAAAAATTACCTAAAATTTTTATGTTTACAATAAAAACAAATCGGTTGATCATTTTGTTGTCTTATTGACGACCATTGTGTGTTCATATTTTTAAATCCAAAATCCATACGGGCAAGTTAGTGTTTAGCTTTTAGAGCTGGAATGCATCTCATTAGTTAATTTTTTATAACATTTGAACTCTTTAGTGTCCACCAAACGGTGGTGCGACTGATATTTTTGTCAACAATAGCTTGCAGGTCGTGCAAACTTCTCGATACATTGCTGGCATTTTTCAAAACTTGTGGCTCATCGCGGTTAGAAAGTATTTTTCCCCTCCTGAGCGCTTATTAGATCCATAAAAGTCAGGATCACACGAAAAATTTTGAATGAGACTATATATATACTATATTTGCTAGGGAAAATTTTCAGAACTGACACGCTGTGTTTAAGACAATTAAATTGGTTAGAATTTGTATATAAAAATTAGTTGAATATAAAGTTCCATATTTGTTTTTTGGTCCACATTAACGCACTGTTTGAAATTATAATCGGTAACAACATAATTTTTCATAGTGTTCTTTATTTATTTTGTATAAAATTTAAAAGCGAAATATGTCGCATTTTTAGACCCATTTTGATAGCTGTAATGCTGATAGCTGTATGTAATAAGAAAACATTTACGAATTGATCCCGGATAAAAAACAATTCAATTGCACTGTATTAGAATTCCAAAATCAGCTTTTGTGCTCATGAAGGCGCTGTTTGAAATTAAAATGGGCAACAGCGTGTCCGCAGTGCACATAGTTTTCCAAAATATATTAATATCAAAATATCATTTGTTGCGTTTTTGCTTTATGAAGTTCACTTGGGTACGCATTACCAATTAGACCATATACCCTAGAATAAATCTTGTACCCAAACCCAAACGTCTTCAGTTAGACCATATACTCTAGAATAAATATTACACCAAAACGAGTTCAATTATCTTGTTCCCATCCAGGCCGTGAACAAATGTTTTCTTCTTCTTTCGAAAACTCTTTTTATGTACGAGGTGTGTTAAAAAAATAAGGCGAATGTTCATTTTTCTCACAAAATATTTATTTATTCATCAATTTCTATTTTATCTTTTATCGAACCAGTTCTGATATGCACTTTTTGGTATGTCCTTGAGCTCTCTCAGCGATTCGGTTTTTATCTCTTCAATCGTCGCAAAACGCCGTCAATTCATGGGTCTCTTCAATCTTGGGAACAGGGAAAAGTCACAGGGGGCCAAATCTTGGGAATACAATGGCTAAGGCATGATAACGGTGTTGTTTTTACCCAAATAATCTCTCACAGGCAAAGATAAGTGAGCAGGTGCATAATCATAATGTGAAAGCCATGATTTTTTTCACAATTCCGGACGTTTTATCGTATTGCTTCACGCAAACGGCGCATAACTTCAACGTAATATTGACGAAGAAAACAGTGATCAAAACCTTAGAATTTGTTCAGACTTGGCGTAATTTTTTTGGTCTCGGCTCTCCTGGAATCTTCCACTGGGACGATTGGGCTTTGGTTTCTATGTCATAACCATATACCCATGATTCGTCACCAGTTATGACCCTTTTAAGCAAATCTGCGTCATCGTTGACGTCATTCAACAATTCCTGAGCGATACTCATGCAGCGTTGTTTTTGGTCAAAATTCAGCAATTTTGGAACGAACTTCGCTGCCACACGCTTCATGCCCAAAATTTCCGAAAGGATTGGATGGCATGAGCCAACCGATATGCCGACTCTCCTGGACTCTTCCAATGGGACGATAGGGTTTTGGTTTCGATGTCATAACCATATACCCATGATTCGTCACCAGTTATGACCATTTTAAGCAAATCTGGATCATCGTTGACGTCATTCAACAATTCCTGAGCAATACTCATGCGGCGTTGGTTTTGGTCAAAATTCAGCAATTTTGGAACGAACTTCGCTGCCACACGTTTCATGCCAAAAATTTCCCAAAATTTTGCATAGCATGAGCCCACTCATATGCTGACATCCTCAGCAACTTCTCTAATTGTAATTTGACGATTCTCCATAACATTTTCTTCACTTTCTTAACATTTTCATCGGTTGTTGATGTGCTGGGGCGTCCAGAGCGAGTTCACTTCCAGTCGTCATTCACATCTTTTAGACCTTCTATGAAAAGGTTGGTTTGACCCAGAGTACTCTCACCGTGTGTCACTGTCAAAATTTCAAGTGTTTTTGAGCACTTACCTCCATTTTTTACACAAAATTTGATGCAACTTCTTTGATCCATTAGTTTCGATAGCAGAAAATCGATAACAGAACACGCAAACTATTTGTCTTATTTATGCCTCTCACAAACAAACTAAACATGCTATATGGATAAAAACCATCAACATAATCATAATCATCGAAAGTCGAATGTACGTAGCTCGCAAAATTTGAAATTTCACGATATTTTTTGAAAACACTTCATATGCATCGCCGTGGATTCCGGTCCATTGGGTCATGCATGCTGTACTGACCCACAACTTGATAAATGGGCGTGTCAAAAAGAACGTTTGCCCATACATAATAATTGAAAATTGATACTACTTAATAATTTCCAACCGCCAATAAAAAAGTTCGGAATATGACTGTTTCCTGTGTCTATTAAATAAATCATTATCCATTCTGTGGTTTTGAAAGGTCTATCAGCTGTCAAATACCTGTTATCTGCAGTGTTATTTACTTAGCGATAGGTTTGCCTATTACGAACATGAATCGTTTAACAACCAAAGGAAGCGTAAAAATATCTAAAACTCACTACAAAAATTGTGATTCAAACGTGGGCACTTTTCGTACATTATGGGGTAATTATGGCCATCATAATCTACTATGCAGGAAATTGGTAACATCATACAGAAATTTAAAGAGACTGAAAGCGTTACAGACTATTTTACCACTTGTTCATGAAAATAATAATGATCTTATCGCTTGCACCTTTAAAAACTCGCTAATGGAACTTGGCATTATAATTGTGACACACACTAAAGACAGAATTATCGCTGGAATAAAAGTACCGTTATCTGCACAAATCCCATAGTTTGTACGCACCTTATTAAACACAAATAATAGAAGTGAAATTGTAATTTTCTGAAGCACTCCATTTGGGTAATGCAGAAGGACCACCGGTACCAAAGAGGTCATGATCATTCCGTCGATTTTTCAAATTTTACCCAGTTTTATAGGGCAATATAATTAACGAGAATTTAAGTAGCTTCCCGCTACGAATTGGGGATTGCAAAGGAAAATCGCATTTCGACAAATCGATAAATTTGTAACAACATTTTTCATTTGATGATTTTTATACCTTCACCTTGGAGGAACGAAGATATCTATCGTTTGATACGGAAAGAAATGTAACACCCAGAAGGAAGGAATGAAGTATTTAAAGTACCAAGTATCTTCTGATCAAATGTGTTCCATAAATTTGTAAGTTATTTGAGCGGATGTCCTTTCCGAATGGCTGGCTGGATGATGAACACCACAACTGCCGCAAAACTTTATGTCACTTCTTGAAACGTCACAGCATTATATTTAATTAAATTTGTCACACATTAAGCGTTTAGCAATGTAGGGTATCACAAAGAAAATGGACCACATTGTCACACCCATTCTGGCACGTTGCATAGAACTTGACTGATTTTTCGAAATTCAAACAATCTTCTGTAATTTCTAATTGGTCAGCCGTAGTTTTATAGATTTTTATCCGCTACATTATTTTACAATTCTCTACAATATGGAACAAAAATCGGCCAATTAACCACCGCCTTTTTATTATTTTTAATGCAAATGACGGATTTAATCCATATTTTCTTTTCTCCATATCTTTCAATCGGCTGTATCACATTTGCACGTTTGGTAATTTACGTTTTGAAAACTAAAATGGGTGAGGTCTCTACGCTTATTATGGCATTTCCCATACAAATTGTTCGATTTATTGAAATTTGATTTTTCACTAGAATTCTTAGTTTGAAGCTTGAAGTTACTTAAATTCTCCTCAATTATATTTCATGTTAATACTGAAAAAAATATAAAAAATCTATGCAATAACCACGCCCTTTGTGGCATCTTCCATACAAATTACCTAATTCAATTTATATATTCTTATATTCTAAGCTTTCATTTAATTCCACTGTATTCAGTATACGAGTACTTGGGCTCGCATTTAGTGCTGAGAATGAACACAGAATGCACTGTCAAAACTCTTAGGGTACTACATGTAAAAATTTCCCGATTTATCAAAACCAAGTTCTTCGAACGAATGACTTTAGTATTTTTTGCAGCAACACAAAAGGCGTTGAGTGAATGTGTACGTAAGTAAGTTCACCTGATTGAAATGACAGTTAATATAGTCAGCCCTAAGTTAGTTATTGACAAATACTGAAAATTACGGATTTCGATTTGAACAGTGTGCATAATGGATATACCTATATTATACACGAGTAAAGGGTGGTTTTGACAATCCAGTTTATCAGACATGTTCCATGACGCTGTGGCTGACAAGAGTCACAATTGAGAGGAATTGGTTGGTTATTGTTAATTGATATCGAAAAGGTCGAAATAGGTTAGTGTGGTAGTCTGAATAGACAGACTCACTTAGACTGTATAATCTACTGTGATACCACGCTAACTAAAGATATGAATGTCTCTAGTTTCCCAAGTTTAACCATCCTAATGAACCATCCTCCAGAAGCTCTTATGACGGACAATATCATCCAGACCTCCTAGGGCGGAGCAATTGCAGGGAAGGTGTTCTATGGACTCCTTTTAGTCTTCATCCCTACAGCTCCTGCAGAGGTCACTAGTCGTAATCTTTAGCCCCCCTGCATATCTTCCGATCAGACAGTGTCAGACAGCAGTTTGTGTGAACGCACCAGATCTAGGCGAAGCCACATTTGTCTGGATTGACTACAGCGTTGTACAGACTCAGTAGGAGCTTACAAGCGGCTAGAGGCAAGTTCACGGACTTCAACTCGGCTGAACTCTGTAAGTAAGGTTGTTACCAGTCTTGTCAGCTCGTCTGTTCTGCAGTTCCCTGGTATGTCCCTGTGGCCTGGCACCCACATAAGTTGAATGTTGTAATGCTGAGCCGTCTCTTTAAGAGATTTGCGGCATTTCAGGGCTGATGATGATTTCACGAACACTGAATCCAGAGATGCAGTGGCAGCTTGGCTATCAGAAAATATCTTAATCCCCACCGTGGTGAGGACGTTATATCAGCTATTCTTCTTCTTCTTTAAGGGCCAAAATTTTGGTCTGATAAACACTATAGTAATCAGGTAGTCTTCTTGCTATACTTAAGCCTAGGTCCCGAAACCTGCTTGATTATTTAATTTTGAGTCGTCAGTGCCGTCGACATACAGGAGTTCTACATTTCCACGTATCTCTATCAGGTATAAGTCCAACGGTGCTTCAACCAGAGTGTAGTCTATGGAGCCTGTTATGTCAGGCACCATGTTAAGGATTACACTGTGACCGTAACCACTGTTTGGGCACTGTGATAATTCTCTTGGTCTTACTAGCGTAGCTGCGGTAGTTTGCATACTGATTATGTGCAGGGCTAGTAAATGCTAAATTACATTTAGTAAATCAGATGGAGTAGTGCGAAGCGCACCGGTGATGCACAGGTTAGCCATCCTTTGGACATTGTCCAGGATGTGGACTTCTCAAGAGCCTTCCACCCGACAATAATTGCGTGCAACATTATCGGTCTTACTACTGCAGTATACAACCAGTGAACAATATGAGGCAAGGCAGAAATAAGCCAACCTAATTGTAGGTGTTGTTATGAAAAAATATTAAAAAATTAAGATTTTTGGTAGGAGAAACTTGCAGGTTTTATATGTCATGTGCGGTTAGAGATCGACTTATTTGGCGATGTGCACTGCGAAACAAATCCCTGGTGGCGAGTACACAGGCTTTGGTTCGATCAAGCCTAAGGCGCTGGTCCAACCTGCACCTGTTCACTTAATTGTTAATGGGATTATTTCTCGTGGGCCACAATTTTGGTGTCATTGGGTAAGTAGATCATCTGAAAACCTCAGAAATTAATCATTGTATCAATTAGTGCTACCTGCCTCTTTACAATTTATCATTTGCTTAGCTTTAATTAATTTTAAATACGAGAAATTTTCAAGTGTTATTCCCTCTATGCACAAAACATTGCAGAGCCTTCGTGCAGAAACAAATCCTTTTACCCTTCTGCCACTTTTATACTCCGTTTATGAGTTACCTTCGCTGCATATATTTGAACTAAACTAAAGTAAAATTTGATTTGCATGTGCAAATGAAGCGGGAATTGAATTTTGTTATGCATGAAATAGTTATAATTGAAGCATGCGATATGCAGCAGATGTGTGGCTTCAAGGAATTTCTCTAGTCTTAACTAACTGCAACTCCTCCATGCACAGCCATCATTACATATTTACCGTTTCCAACGATTGCACTTTCAAAATCTCTCTCTCTCTTGCACCAAAACCAAGCAAGTTGATTTGAAGTGAAGAAATATTTTCAATCAGTCATTTTGTGTTTTTGTTGTCTTTAAAATTGTGGCAAATCAATCTTTACCACGAATTTTGGCAAGTCGTTGACATTTGCATACTAACGAGTGAGTACAAGCTGCAGTAGCAGCCACATCTTAACATGCAATGGAAAATCGTGACATAGATACGAGATTTCTTACACAAGTTTGCAAGTACTCCTGCTTGTCAAGCGTTCAAGGCCAGGAGTTAATAAGTGCCAAAAAAATAGTTATCCATAAAAATATTCAGCTGGTTCTAAAGCGGTAATGCACTAAAATACTCTGATGTAAAGACAAACAGCTACATTTCAACTATAGGCCAGAGAGAAGATTTATTGGTGCAAATGAAAATTGCACTTCATATGTTAATGGGATGCCCTCCTGGCAAATTTGAAAACATTTCATATGTTATCCATTTAGTGGTTTTAAAACCATCGGTATGGCAATACTGTCGACTGTTAAGTACCTGTCTTCTGAAGCGTTATTTATTTAGTCAAAAGTTTGCCATTTACGAATGTAGATCGCTTTACAACCGAAGATCGCCTAAAAATAGTTAAAATTTACTACGAAAATGGTGATCCAAACCGCAATTGTTAAGTACCTACCATCTGAAGTGTTATTTATTTAGAGAAAACTGTGCCATTTACGAATATAGATCACTTTACAACCAAAGAACGCGCAAAAATGGTTAAAACTTACTACAAAAGTGGTGATTCAAACGTCAACTGTTAAGTACCTGTCATCTGAAGTGTTATTTATTTAGTGAAAAGTTTGCCATTTACAAATATGTAGATCACTTTACAACCGAAAAATCCGCAAAATTAGTTAAAACTTGCTACAAATGTTGTGATTCAAAAAAGTGATTATGGTCGTCATAATCGGCCTACTGTAAAAGCAATTGACAAAAATTATGAAGAAATCTGAAGAGGTTGGAAGCGTTACAGATGTGGTCAAGCCTGTGCATCAAAAAAACGTACGCACCTCAGAAAATATCGCTTCAGTTAGTAAAAGTGTGGCGGATTACCCGAATATCGATTCCGAACGCTATGACAGTATGATAACCGACTTTTTTTGGCTTACAATTAAAAATTATGAACAGGACGATACGTGGTTTCAAGAAGACGATGGCACGTGTCTCAAAACACATCAAATTTGGCTTTATTGCAGGAAAAGTTACCAGAAAGCTCAATTTTTCATATTGGTGACTTTAATTAGCCACCAAGATCAAGCGATTTGACGCCGTTATACTTTTTTTGTCAAGATACATCAAAGACCGTGTTTACGCGGATAATCCTAAAACGTTGGAGCATTTGAAAACCAACATTCCTCAAGTTATCGCTGAGATACCGCCCAAAATGTGCGAAAAAGTGGTCGAAAACTACCTCAAAAGTATCCACTGCTGCAACCAATCCATAGACGGTCATTTAAGTGACATTGTATTTCATACATAATGGCAAAGTTCAACCATTATATTGAAATAAAAATATCATCGAAATCATAGATTTATGTGCGTTTTATTTAGCTTTACTTTTAAAAACGAAAAATGAATAACCCGGTACTACTTGAAGGTCCGTAACGATGCTCATTGACTCCTTACTAAAATGTTATTTAGATAGATTGATAAGTCATTCATTGTTGTATATGTTGAAAGCAATTTGAAAGCAATTTTGAATTTTAATGTTTCCAACGTTTTTAAGGTTTTCATACCCACCTCGTGTCCAGTTTAGCATTTCTTTCTCAACAAGTAAAAATGATCGCCTGAAACCCCATAAAGTATATTCTTGATCACTGTGAAAATAAATGCCGACTTATTAAAAGCACGATAGCTATCGCACCACTTAAGTTAGGGCACATAGTTGATTCAAAATCGTAAGATGGTTAAGTTCGAAATTTAGCATCATCGACCAAAAAAAAAATTATCCATACAAGGGCTGAATACACCCATAGCAAAATGCATGTCTTTCTGAAAAATTACGAGAAAATTATTATTTATTAGATAATTAAGAGCAATACGCGTATATTGCATAGATATTAGAAATATCCTTCTCAGCTCATGTAATTTTGTGGGTGCGGTTATTGAAAAACACTGAAAATACATCCTGGCAATGAACTAGCACAAAGTCATCTAGATAACAGACAACCGTTGGGAGAAATCGGTTTGTTAACTAAAAATTGTGTCATTTAAAGACTGAATCCAGCTTTCATGGTTTGCTTTCAACAATTCTGTAATCTATACATTATTTTTGAAAGTTCAGTTACGTTTCAGTTTGATATTGTTTATGAGATTAGAAATTATATTAAATATTTGTTTCTAATTCATTTTCAAAACAACAACTCATTACATACATTGATTCGTTTTTTTAGCTGAAAAGGGTCCCATCGAAACATAAAGAAGCAAATATTCTGCTAAGAGAACCTTCGTTATTGGTAGAGCCAAAAGCCTGGCGACAGACTGCGAAAAGGAAAAATGTTTTAAATAATTTATTTTCTGAATTTATCATTAAAGGCTCTTAGAAATTCTCACCAAATGTTTTTTTTTTTTTTTGTTTTTTTTTTTTTTTTTTTTTTTTTTTTTTTTTTTTTTTTTTTTTTTAAACGATATTTTTCAAATGAAGTACAAACAAAAGGCTTTATAAACCGAATCATAATCAAATTAATTTTAATTTCGTTTCGGTTGTTACAACCGACATCAAAATTTTTCGTATTTATAATATGTTTTGGATATATGAAACAAAAAATAAATTTTAAAATTCCAATTTTGATTCGGTTGACGGAATAGGTATAGAAATCAAGTATATTTTCCATTTAGATTCTAGAAACTCAAGTAAATCAAATTTTTTTTTAATTTAATTCCCTTCCAGTGACGGTCTATGTATAGTATTAGGTGCGCTACTAAGTTCTCGCTGTTTTTTTTTATAAAAATTCAACTTCACTATGAAAACATGTTTAAAAATGATTCATTGAAATTATTGCCAATCGCTACCTACTACTTTTCCCAATCCCGAATTCCGCCACGGCAAAACTGTTCATCTTTTGAGGCTATCCATCGTTATGATAGATGAGTAGACCTGCTGGTCAGCCAGACCGTGTGCCATCGGACGGAACAAGTGATAATCGGACGGCGCAATATATGGAGAATATTGCAGATGGGGTAAGACTTCCGCATCCCATTCGATACGCGTATTGTGGGCATTTCTCACACAGAGCTCGGCACAATCGCATTAATTGAAGTCGATACCGATCCCCAGTTATGATTCGCTTAGTTTCAACAGCTCGTAATAAATAACACCGACCGACCGGTTCCACCAAATACGGAACATACGGATCATAAATATTCGGCCGAAGCGGCATGTTTACCATATGCCTATGCTCAGCTCATGATGTTTTTGTTATGGCAGAATCGACTAGCACTTACAGCTGATGCTATCTATTGGCAAGCAACGGGAACCGAGTTGCGCACCTAATAGTATTGTACAGCTATTGGAAAGTGACAAGCCAGCACATACATTTTTTAAAAGACATCCCCAAATATGAGCGTAGTTATCAAAATTCATTCAAAAAAACTAATGAATTTTCATTGGTAAGTTGAGCATACTTGTTGTTATATTATGTTCGAGAAGATCATGTTTTTGAGGCGCCTGCTTATCTGGCAATAAATCACTATATCGTTTATGATGGTGCAATTAGTACAATTGGTAGTAGGACTAAATGCAACTTTTGAATAATTATCGCCTTTCAGAATTTTTCTCATTTTCCTCCCGTATATGTGATAACCAACATCAAAATAGAGTGGTTAGTAAATTTGGTAAAGAACCAATCTAATCAATAATAAGCGATTTTTTTACCGAAAAATCAGGAAACGTCTATATATGTATATTATTTGGCGATGAGTCAGTCAGTGCATAGTCCATGCCACTTTGAATTACTTGTTGTAATAAGTATATAAACTTAGGCAGGGCCGCAGTTACGCCGACTGTCCACTGGTTCCCTATTCTCTCTGAGCTTTTCCAACACGAGCTGCCTCAACAAAAGCATGTCCAATGAATGTAGTTTAATTGCGTTATGTCCTGCTTAAAAAAAAACACTTAAACGTGTGTACCAACTACTGGAACATTAACTTATAATCCTCTTTTGAGTTTGGTATATAAAAATCCAGAATTGACCAATTGATTCATTCCACGATAAATCCTGGAGAAAATCTCAAAAAAAAAAGAGATAGATGTATATCAACTTCAGCTCATCTACTGCGTCGGTACGACATCTCAACACGGCGAAAGCTATGTGAAGGCCTTGCCAAATTTGGTTGATACAAAGATGGCCCCAAAACTAGCTCACATAAGAAAGAAGACGCGAAAAGTGTTCTATAGAACACCTCTTTTCGTGCCCCCATATAAATGAATGTTTTGAGTCACAAATTCTCAGCTTCATATCTCTCAAACAATTGTACTAAGTTCAGGTTAATTTGGTGCATTTAATTCATTTCCGCTAATGAAAATGGAGGACGTAGTCATGCGTTATCCAGTATTCCATAAAAATTTTAATTATTCACCTAGGATACCTAATTAGCAAACTTTAAATTAACTGCATTATAATGCTTGACAAAATTTGAAGAAAAACGAATAACCACACCTTCTATGATAACTTTCATAGGTCCCATCAACGCAGTTCACAAGTTATAGCAATTTTTCAAAACAACGGTTTTTAAATAGATAAATAATATCACTAAATCCATGATTTTCTTATTATTATTTAGGTTCTTAAGACACATTTTGCCATGTGATATTTCGAAAGTCATAACTAGTTTTCATAATAGCTATTTTTTTATGAAACATATTATTTCAAAGCGATTAATTTCGAGTTAAGTGATTCTTCCTTGTGAGTTAAGTGATTCTTCCTTTTTCGTTTTAAAAGTTGGAAAACTCAAATTTATATTCATTGAATTTGTGTGCCTTTTCTTTTTTTTACTCACTTTAATGAACATATTTGTCAACTGTAGCATTAAACCAACATTAAGGAAACTTTTCCTAAACAATGAATAGCTGAACACAGTCGCCGAAGTAATAAATGATAAACGACTGAATCAAAGTTCTAAACTGAGGTGTTAACTACACTAATTTGATGTATACTAAGCACTAGATGTATGACTGAATCATACTTCGGAACTGCTTTGTTAATTACACTAAATACTTGCCAACTATCACAGGAATCACTGTAAAACAAAACGTACAGTCACCAGTACAAATACTTCCGAAAACAGCCGCTATGTTTACATTAACCTCGCCACAAATATTCCTAGATAAACAGCCAAGACAACTAAAACTTTCACCTAATAAAACTGTTTATAAGTCAATTAAGTTTTCCCTCGCCTCGTCATAAAAGATTATCACCTTGAAACACTTTATCGACCACACTGATGACTTTAACTATAAAACAATTTCCATTCCAGCAGTCGATTAAACTTTGCGCTTTCAGGGCGTTTTATGTCACAGAAGCGAAAGGATGTCAATGACGTTATTGCTGATGAAACCGGATATGGAAAACCTTAATGAAATACTTTTCTGCAGCCAGATAATGTAGGGGTCGGCCGAATGGCACAGTCAACGGTGATGCCACTTAAAGTCAGTGGAAATCGAGGGAGATGACTACAACTGCACATACAGGCACGTTCCCATTTAACGACATGCAATTAAACGGAATGAATAAGCAGTATGGTTGGGTAACAGGACAACAAATACGAGGCGTCGGAAAAAATGACAATATCAATTCAATTGATGGCAAAACTTGCGACATTTGTACAGCATTATCATGTTGCTAACATCCAGCACAACTATAATGTCTTAAATTTTTGAACGTCGTCTAGTTGGAAGCAGTTTGTAGCCGGTAACTAAATATTTCACCGCTGCCTGAATAAATAATAATAAAAAAAACTATAAATATGTGAGTATCAGCAAATGCCTGCTAATACTGGAAGTTGAATTCTTCTGTGTTTTATCTAAATCTACCAGAACGGGATTCCTCACGATACCGAGATTTCGGTTCCATTCGTTTAAAAGGGGAATTGTGGCTTATTCTTCCAGATTGCCTAGGTTGAGAGCCTAACAACACAATTTTTGGAGAATCCGTTTTCTAACGTACATTGTTTCAGACGGTGTGTGATTTTTGCTCTCGTCTATAATCTACCAGGGTGAGGTTTTTCACGATACCAAGATTTTGATCACACTCGTTCAGTAGGGGAGTTGCGACTTCTTGTTACAAATTGTCCTGGTTGTGAGCCTAATAATACAATTTTTCGAGAATCCTTTTTCTAAAGTACGTTGTTCCAGACGGCGTTTGATTTTTGGAAACTCTCGTTTATAAGTATTCCCAAAGAAGTGGAATTTTGCTGTCTTTATAGTAGGCATGAGGATGAGGATGGCTTTTTATAAATTCATACATTTAAGGGGTCCCGGTGGTCTAGAGCTCGAAAATTTAGGGTATTTTCAGGAATTTTTTTTTTTGCAATAAAAAAAAATTAAAACGATGTTTTTGTGTTGCTTTATCGTTTTTAAAACGATATTTTTTTATATACTTTTTATTTAACTTCTTTTACATACAAAAATGAAAAAAAAAATTAATTTTAATAATTTTAAAAATGGCGCTGAAGTTGACCCTCCCGAAAAATTGGACCTGGACGTTGTTGTCTATTTTGGCTCTTCTATTTATCTGAAACACAAAAAACGAGAAAAATATTAATCAGTATGACTGTAGCTTGTAACATGGTTTTATTCGTAGGCTGAGGTAGCATTGTCGTGTCCTGGGGTAAACTGAGGGGCCATAAGCCTTTCAGAAATAAAATACAGGATTTACTTTTGCTTAGATTTACTGAATAGAGGTTTTATTTATTCGATTATTTATAGTAAATGCTTGTATAGTTGTTGAACGGCTTAATGATAAAGATCAACTCCTCGTGAATGCTCAGGGCTTTGGTTTATATTAAGATAATCGGAAGATCTGCTTTCTGTAGTAGCTGCTTCTCAGGATTCGGTTGTCATCGTGAAATTCAGAAAGAGTGTCCAACGATTTCTATATCGGGCTGTGTTCGGATCGGCGGTATGTATTTGATATAACTTACAAACAGTAAGCCGAAGCTTTTGTGCTGAGGAACAGTAAGCCGAAGCTTCTGTGCTGAGGAACAGTAAGCCGAGGCTTCTTTGCTGAGGAACAGTAAGCCGAAGCTTTTGTGCTGAGGAACAGTAAGCTGAAGCTTCTGTGCTGAAGAACAGTAAGCCGAAGCTTCTGCGCTGATCACGACTTCTGAGCTTGATCACGACTGCCTCCGGTGATGGTGATGCTTCTTTACTTATACTTTGCGGCCGTAGTTTTCTTCTATTGAGTCCCATGTTGTCCGGTGATTAGCGATCGACCTTCTAGGTTGACCGCGGGCTGGCGACTGACTTCGGTGATGGTGATTCTTCTTTACTTATACTTCCTTCTAGTGAGTCCCGTGATTAGCGATGGCCCTTCTTGGTTGACCGCCTGCTAGCGACTGACTTCGGTGATGATTATTCTTCTTTACTTATATTCTCTTCTAGTGAGTCCCGTGTTGTCCGGTGATTAGCGATCGACCTTCTTGGTTGACCGCCTGCTGGCGACTGACTTCGTTGATGTTGTTGTTCTGAACGGAGTTCTATGTTAGGGTATATTGTGTGGTTGTTGCTGTTGTTTTGAAAGGAGTTTTATGTTGGGATATGTCTTGTTACAAGTTATGTCCCGTACTAGAATGAAAAAAAAATTGACAAAATGGCGCCTTTTTAAATTTGACACTCTAAAAATCGGGGTTTTTTCAGTTTTTTAATCAAAAAATACGAAATAATTGATATAATAATTTGATTCTAGTACGGGCGATAACCATTGATGTTGTGAACAACATATTCAGACGATTCGGTTGAATAGTTCTTTTTATTTTTTTAACACCTCCAGGCCAAACAAAGTAGTTTTGAGATAATTGAGTTTAAAGTTTTGAGAGTGGATATTTTAAAAAATTTCAGAAATTTTTAATACTTACAGTTAATCAGCGATTCCAGCACTATACAGGAAATACAAGTGGCAATATTAATCTTTTTTTTTTTTGCCAACAAACTGATGTTTTGGCGTTAGATGCTTATTATTACTACCAATATACTTTTCCACTAAATCATCTGCTGTTAATACTTCGTAAATGGTTTTCAATGTTTCTTGTACGTCATCGTCTAGAGCAAGTGGATGTTCATAGGTATCTAAAGTATCTGCAGCCTCACTCTGGCGACATTTGCACCACGATTCTGGATCTGGAAGACATTGCGAGTGTTGAGGATTGTCATCTGACTCTACCTGCTAAAACGGCTGTAGAACCGAAAATACTAGAAATATCCTTCCAAAAATTTGACAGTATATTTTTAAAAGCCTATACTTTCGAAATATCAAAAAAAAATCGATTCTATTTTAGGCCACCGGGACCCTTTAAATGAAAAATCAAGGTATAAGTGGTATCTTATCCTTGAGTAAATTACCGGATGTGAAATCAACAGGTTAATTCCGCTCTCTTCATTTCTATGAAGAAAACAGGGGAAACAAATCCATCGAAAATTGTAAAAATGCCAAAATAACCCGACTAAAGCTAATATAAAAAATTGGGGATAGACACGTTACAATAAATGACTTTTAAAAATATATAGGTGTAGGAATTAAAAAAGTTGGAAAAAGGAACACAAATGGTACTGATTCTGATTCAAATGTCATGTTAATAGGAGTTAACGGTACGATAATATAAGATTATCCATTACTTGTTTTCAAGTAAAATTAAATAAAACGCTCATAAAGCTATGATTTCGATTAAACTTTTATTTCACTATAATACCTGGGCCCTGCCATTATGTACGAAATACAATGTCATTTAAATAACCGCCTCTGGATTGGTTGTAGCAGTGGATCCTTTTGCAACAGTTTTCGAAAAAATACGGTCCAATGACATCTCCAGACACATAATGCTTTTTGGGATGGCTTTTCCACAATCATTTCTGGGTTCTTCGAGCTTCATATGCAACAATTTTGCTTGTTGACGTAACCACCGAGTGAAAAATAAGCTTGATCGCTGAAGAAAATGTTGTTCGATTGGAAACCCACGTTTGAATTACCACTTTTGTAATAAGTTTTAAATATTTTTCCGATATTTTCAGTTGTTAAACAATCCATATTCGTAAATGCCAAACCTTTCGTTAAATAAATAACGATTCAGATGACAAGTATTTAATAGCTGACAGCCTTGCCACACTGGAGGTTTTAAAATCACTAAATGGATAACCCGTTACAATATGACTGGTAAATATTGCTTCATTAAGAAGCTCGGTTCCGCTGTAAACAAAACGAATGATGTAAGCATGAAGATAAAGAGGAGAGTATTGCTTGCTAACAGATGGGCTAAGCAAGCGATTCAATCACAAAGCCCTTTCTCAACAAACAAAAATCCAGACTTTGATTCTACCTTGTCTTGTTACATGACACAGAATCCTGGGTTATGACGCAAGCGGATAAGTCAGTACTGGCAGTTTTCGGGAGAAAAAAATATATGGACCGATCATCTTTAACGGAGAGTATCAGCGTCGCATGAACAGTGAGCTATATGCCGATATCGACGTGGTCAAACGCATTAATATACAGCGATTGCGTTGGCTGGGCCACGTTAAGCGGATGGACCAAAATGCTCCGACGCGGAAAGTTTTGGGCATTCGATAGACGGCGCAGAAGAGAGCGACCAAAACTCCATTAAAAGGACCAGGCTTTTGAAATACTATCGCAACTTGGTGTGACGAAGTGGAGGAGAAGTGCAAAAAACCAACGCGCTTGGAATTATTTTCTACAGGCGGCGTATAACAGATAAGGATGTCTATTCCAGTCACTACCTAAAAAAAAGAAATAGTAAACTCAACTATTCTTTTTTAATTAATATTTAATATTTTTGCTTTATTATTCGGAAGATATTACATTTTTGCTAAGTGTTCTTAATGGTACTTAATTAAGTCTAATTGATCACCAATCTCGATATAACAGTTGCGACTTCACAATTGATGAAGGAGTGCTTCACATTTGTTTGCTTTATTTCCGTCTTTGTGATAAGTCAAGAAGAAAAAATTAAGTTCAGTAGTGTCGGAAGAGCTAAGGGAATGTGGAATTTCTTTAAATAAACTTCGCTGTATGGCAAATTGTATCGTCTTATCGAAACCAAACAGGGTTGAAAAGGGGTTTTCCTTCCGTAAAGTTCGGGAAAGAAAAACACTGTCAACATTTTTTAGTAATGCATTATTAGTAAAGCCATCCAATATTATCAATATTTTACGCACACAGTTTCAAATGTCATCACTCTTAAAACATCACCCATTTTACCCAATTTTCCATTGTGTCGCCATACTATGTGATTGTTCCTGCTAAAAGAGTAAAATGAATGGCCAACAAAAGAAACGCTGACTTGACTGACATACAATTGGCAACAACACTAACACCGCCATGACATAGTCAAAAATGTTGACCGACATTGTGTCAACATTTGGGGAAAACAGTAATAACAATAAATACAAAGAATAAAACAATTAGCAATTTATTACAATTGCCTCAAATGAGTTATCAACAAGACTGGAAAAATGGCAAACGAACAAACAAACAAAGGAAGAAACAAAGACAAACTGAAATGAAACAATTTCAATCTCGCGTAGACCTGATTGCTTTATACAGAGTCGAAAAAAAACGCCAACAGAAGGAAAAGGTACTCGTACATGATAGACAATGTCGATGATAGTTGTAGCAGCACAAATAATATCTTGTCAAAAAGGAGTAACATCATCTGGTTGTACGGCTGAAGGAATTCAAAGCCACTTTGACTGACGCAACTTATTTTTACTCTTTGCTCCGTTGTTGATAGTTCAGTTGACAAACTGATTGATAAATTCAGGCTGATGTCAGCTATCTAATCATTATAAAATGCAAACGATTTTTGGTCCTAAAGAAATTGCCATCAACCAACCCCTCTTTGTTACTTTTTAGCATGTTTCCCCAAATTTTAGTAAAATTGTTACCATCATACTTGCCTGTTACACAGCTTCAGCTTCTTAGCTGCATAGTTGCAATAAATATAATGGATACCTGATATTACAAAGAGCAAAGAAAATGTAGCTATCGGCATTAACTACCTATACTTACTGCTGTAATTTGAAAATATGTAATACTATTAGTCAGCAATTTAAAGATGTACAGGGTGGCGCACTAACTATTCTACAATAAAAAATACAAATAACTTGTTTTTTGTAATCAAGGTATTTTACTATTTTTTTTTTTATTGTATAAAAAATAAAATTTTATTTAATATAAATAAACTGTTTTGAAAATGATGGACCATAAATGAGCTCCATGCTCACTTACACAGAAAATTATTCATTGCGGCCTGAAGAGCCAGCATTCGGAGTCAGTATCGCTTCAGTTATTGTTTCAATAAACTGCTTCAATTCAGTCAAATTCCTTGGTTTCGTTTTGTAAACCTCTTGCTTGACTTAAACCCTTTAAAAGAAAGTCTGGTACAGTCAGGACGGGTGACCTTGACGGCCAGCAATAAGTATAGTTTCTGGATATTAATTTGTTTGGGGAATTTCCGTTGGAGCTCCGCCATAACCGGTCTGGCTATGTGTGCAGTTGCTGCAACTAGCTGGAACCAAGTGCGTGTTCGGCGCAGTCGTGGGTGAAAAAATTCCTTCAACATCTTTAAATGACAGTTCCCACTGACATTTGCTGGTAGCTTCGGTTAAAAACTAAAATGTTTATTTACGCAGCCGGTAAACACCAATTTGTAATGTGTTTGAATTCATCTAATAGCTGCCAAAAAAGATAGCAAGATTGAACCCAGCTTTTGCTTGAGCTGTTTAAATTGTACCATAACCTACATACTTTGATATTTGCAATAAGGTTTGCAATCTGGCTAACGTACATTAATAAATATATATAAATATACTTTTTAGAAAACCACAATTACGGCTTTGCAAATATCGCATACAAGGGCGATCCAAAAACTATCCGATCTAACAAAGAAGACTCAAAATTATTGAGAAACATTGTCTGTATTTTTCAACATAATCTCCTTTTAGCTCGATGGACTTTTTCCAGCGATACTCAATAACCTCTACACCCTGTTTATAGTAAAAACTGTCAAACCCATTAAAATAGCTGTAAACCGCAGATTACACCTCTTCATTGTTGGCAAATCTTTTACCACGGAGCCATTTTTTTTAATCTTGGAAATAGGAAATAGTCCGAGGGAACTAAATCTGGTAAATAAGGTACGTGATAAAGCAATTCAAACTTTAACGCATTAAATTTGGTCATCGAAATACTGGATATTTCAACTGCAGCATTGTCTTGATGAGACAAAATTTTCCTTTTCAATTTGCAACAAATTAACGTATTATTCGCCGTTGATGGTTTTTCCTTTCTTAAGATAATCAGTAAAAATAATCCCATGCGCATCTCAAAAAAACAGATGGCACCGTCTTCGCCTTCTTTGGATACGATTCTCCCATTCCAGTTCTCTGCTTTGACTGTTACTTTGTCTCAGGTGTCAAATGGTGGTTATGAATAAATGGTTATGAATCAATGCAAAAATTCGGCTTTATTGTGATGAAACATCGCCAAACCCACCAAACTCTACTGAAACATCTTCACGAAGCTGGTTTTGGTCTATTGAAAGCAAGCACGGCACCCATCTTGAGCACAGTTTTCTCATCTTCAAATCTTCGGTCAATATGCAATGAAATTTTTGAAATGCCTCTCATTTATGCTAAATTACGCACCTTTGGCCGATGATCATCTAATACCATTTTGGGGATTTTCTTCACCATGTCTGGCGATCGACCATTACGATGTTGATCTTGACAGCTCGTACGGCCTCGTTCAAACTCTGCTACCCAATATTTTTCAGTCGTAAGCGAAGGAGCAGACTCTCACAGAGCTAACTCTTTATCCTAACTCTAACGGCTTTAATATTGGTTAGACTGAGACCTTTTAAATGGAAATATTGAATTACATAACGGGGATCAATTTTTTCTGCATTTAGGAATTCACTGAGATCGTTTTAAAAATAAAAAATAACATGGCAAGTTGAAACTTAAAGCATAGGTTTTTTAAACCTGCCAATTTTCACCAAAATAATTTCCTTCATCCACTGGCACTATCTGTAAGTCAAGTCGACTAGTTTTGGGACCGCCCTCGTACATACCAAAAATTTACTTTATTTACCGCTTTTCTGTGAAGAGATTTTGCTCTCTTTTGTTAATTAAATGATAAATTACGAAGTTAAAAACACTAATACAAATGGCTTTCCAGTGAACTGACTTACCCCTGATAAAAGTGTGAGGGAGGCCAAAATGGGTCTGATAAGCTGAAAGGTTTTTTAAAAAATACTTCGAAAATTTTTACTAGTCGAATAAAGTTTTCTAAATGCGTGATATGTGCCAAATTATACCAAATTTAGCGAAATTGAAAGAAATATTAGATTAAAATCTTTCGTCCAATTTCGTGGGCAAAATTATGTAATTTATATGGGAGTTACCAGAATGGGCGTGGTTGTTAGATTGTTTTTTTCTAAACATTTTATAAATCTTTATAATCCTATATAATTGCCAGATATTTAAGTAATTGCAGTATACACAATTACGGATTACAGCGGAAAAATTAAGTTCCGATAAATCGTCCAATTTGTACGAGAGGTATCGGAGAGGGGGTTTGGCAACACCCTGCATTTTCAGTCCTAGAACTTATTCTACGGAACGCGTAATGTGTGCCAACTTTTGACTGAATTCAGTACTATTGCTAGGAAGATATGAAGCTAAGAACATATGAATAAAGTTTTCTAAATGCGTGCTGTATAATTCTGTTGTACTGTTCTCAATGCGTAGCAAGTTTGACTTAATTTGGGCTAAATGGATCATTCTGCCAAATTTGACATTATGCAATTTGAGAAGCAAGTTCTAAGAATGAAAACGGAGGACTTTGTCATACTCCTTCTGGCGTCTCCAATACGAATTGACCGATTTATCAAAATTTGATTTTTCGGCTTTGATCCTTATTTCGTAGACAGTCGTTACTTTAATTTTCGTCAATTATGCAATATAATATAATAAAATAAATTAAAATTAAATTAAATTAAAAATTTAATTAAATTAAATTAAAAAATAAATCAACCTTATAACCACGTCCTCTCTGGTAAATTTCGTACAAATTTCATTGTTTTGCTCATATGTTCCTAGATTAACATTCTCCCTTCAATCGCACTGTCTTTCAATCTCATTAAATTCTATATAACTTGGCATGCACCACACGTTTAGCAAATTTATTTGGGCGGCTGAAAATGGCAAAATATTTTGTAAAAAATCAGTCGACTCATAACGTCCTTTCTGCTACTCCTCACATTTTTTCACCAACGCAAAATTATGTTGAGTGAATGTGTATGCAAGATAATTCAACTGATTGAATTTTCTTTTTTTTGTTTATTTTTTGTCCTCTCCTGGCACCCCAACGCCAAAGGACGTAGGCGGAAGGTCTTAATGAGTCCACTTTACTGAAAATTCCGTACTGTTTTTTATACACAGAGTAAACTTATATAAAATTTGCAAATGAAATTTTTATATAAACTATGTCAAAGATATTGTACTAAAAACTCTTGATAAATCGACCAGTTTTAAAATTCCAATTCAATGACATCTGAACCTGCAACAACATTTCGATTTCCTAAATGTTTCGTAGTATGACCTCCACAAATTAAATTCAGTGGATGTGTGCCACAATTTCCGCCTGGCTTTGTGTCTGTATGTGTTTCAGAATGCGAGCACAAATGAGAATTCCATGTGGTTTAAATATTAAGCCATAATTTGTATGTTACCATTGAGCCATCGCTACTACCCACAGGAGTACAAATAAGCCAAGGCAATTAGAGCTCCTCAGGTTGAATGTACGGATGTAAGTGTGAGCATCAGCTTTACCGCTTAATAACACACATCCACATGCACACTTGTACCTTCACAACGACTGCAATAATGTGTACAATCGTTGTTGCAGATTCCTGTACAACATTAAGAATTATATCCTGGCAGCAGGAAAATGTGGCCCCTTTAAGGTTATAAATAATTTCACCGAAAACGAATGAATATAAGAGTCATATATTGCGGTTTCTACAGCAAGCAGTGGAAAATGTTGTGCTAATTGCTTGATTACATTATTTATTTATAATCATATTAAAAATGTGTTTAATTTTTTCTCCAACATAACTCACTCAAATAGGAAAATTGCGCAACATTAATTTGTTTGCCTCTATGGCTTTGCGTGCGGTTGTTTCAGGAGCTGTCGTCGTCAAATCCAATTGCCTTGACAGCAACTACGGGCAATTGAAATTTATGTCGCGTATTTCCGATCAATGGATTACGTGACATATCTTTTGGCTTTAAAATACTTTCGCTCTACGACTGCAATAGACTACGACGATATGACAGCGATAGCTAATATTGCTTACAGCAACACAATGACGTGCCGTAGAATTCTATGCAGTTCTAAGGCGTTTTCCTTAATTCCTTCAGCAGTTGCGTTTTATTGTCTTTTTGCTAAGGCAATAACGAAGATAATACAACGGCGGCAAGTCAAGAAATTTATTGAATATCTGTCTGTTAGAAAGCATTTCTCTATTTGCACCAACAAGGACCAACACGGATAGACAATTGAATTGAACAATGGCATTATTATGCTGGAAGAAATGCACTCACTCCTTTTGTGTGTATATGAAAGGCGGTAGAACTCATGCTCAAATAATTAGCTATTGCGAAGCGTAAACTATACATTCTATTCTGAATCGTTGTAATACTCGTACAAAGGCAAAGGTTTGTGGGTTTCACTTCAATTCGTTCCATTTAGAATCAGCAAAAGTAAAGCGCCTGCAGCAGGGGTTGTTGAAGAGATGACTGGGATTGTTTCCTTAACGTTTCTAATACGTTGTTTAACAAATACTTTGCTAGTACACAACAATTAGCATTTGGTAAACAAAATATACAAAAGAACAGCTAAAGGCTATATGACCATACTCGTACACTAAGCAATGGCAAAGGGAGACTATGTAAAAAGTGTTAGGGAAATATAGAAAGCACATTGAAGTCGACGTAGTAAATTTGTAAGTCTTTCAATTGAAATGCATTACAAACAAACAAAATGTGGCAAATATAATGTACGAGGTGTGTTAAAAAAGGGGTGAATTTTCAAATTTCGCGGGCTACGTATATTCGACTTTAGATTATTATTTTTTTTTTATGTTGGTACACTCATCTCTAAGATATGTTGACGGTTTTATTCCTATAGTTAAGTTTGTTTGTAAGAGGCATAAATAAGACATGTATTTTGCGTGTACGGCGATTTTCTGCTATCGAAAAAACCGGATCAAATAAGTTGCATCAAATTTTGTGTAAAATAATGGAATTAAGTCCTCAAAAACACTTGAAATGGCAGTGACTGTGGCATACGGTGAGAGTACTTTGAGTCAAAAAAATGTTAACAGGTGGCACAAGATTTTCACAGAAGGTCGAGAAGATGTGAATGATGACGTTCGCTCTGGACGCCACAGCACATCAACAACCGATGAAAATGTTGAGAAAGTAAAGAAAATGGTTATGGAGAATGGTCGAATCACAACTAGAGAAGTTGTTGAGGATGTCGGCATATCGGTTGGCTCATGTCATGCAATCAATTTGGAAATTTTTGGCATGAAGCGTGTGACAGCGAAGTTCGTTCCAAAACTGCTGAATTTTGACCAAAAACAACATCGCATGAGCATCGCTCAGGAATTGTTGAATGACGTCAACGATAATCTAGATATGCTTAAAAGGGTCACAACTGGCGACGAAACATGAGTATATGGTTATCACACCAAAACCAAAGCCCAATCGTCCCAATGGAAGAGTCCAGCAGAACCAAGACTAAAAAAATCACGTCAAGTTCGATCAAATGTCAAGGTTTTGCTCACTGTTTTCTTCGATTACCATAGCGTTGTGCAGCAGGAGTTCTTACCACAAGGTCGTACGGTAAATAAGGACTATTAGATTGAAGCTATGCGCCGGTTGTGTGAAGCGATACGAAAAAAACGCCCGGAATTGTATAAAAAAATTCATGGTTTTTGCATCATGATAATGCACCTGCTCACTCATCTTTGCTTGTGAGAGATTATTTGGCCAAAAACAACACCGTTATCATGCCTCAGCCACCGTGTTCACCAGATTTGGCCCTTTGGGGCTTTTCCTATTCCCAAGATTGGAGAGACCCATAAAAGGACGGCGTTTTGGGATGATTGAGGAGATAAAAGCCGAATTGCTGAGAGAGCTCAAAGACGTATCAAAAAGTGCATATCAGAATTGCTTCGAGGATTGGAAAAAACGCTGGCGCAAGTGTATTGTATCCGAGGGGGACTACTTTGAAAGAGATGAAATAGAAATTGATGATAAATAAATATTTTTTGAAAGAAATTAAAATTCACCATATTTTTTGAACACACCTCGTATATAAAATGGTAGTTGTGACTGCCATTTATGTAAGTGTAACTTTTGTTTTGTTTGATTTACCAGCACCTTTTTCCCCAGATAGTTATAATAACAGCTCATTGTTTATTTTGACGCATCTACATAGGAAATACAGGGTGATTTTTTACGATTTATGTTCACTGGTTGGTAATGGCGTTCAAACGTCATCTGCCAAAGTGCAAAGTGTACAGTATACTCTGTCATTTCATCATGGAAAGACTAACAAACGAACAACGATTGGAAATTGCTGAAATTTATTATCAAAATTCGTGCTCGTGTGCATCGTTGGATACGACCATTTTATGGTCGTTATAATTGACCTGCTGAATCAATATTTCGTGCTGTTATCTCGAAATTTCGCATCAAGTTTACTTTGTTGGACATAAAACCATTGATTCGCATGCATAGAGTTCGTACCGAAGAAAATATTGCAGCCGTAGCGACCAGTGTTAATGACGATCGTGTAATGTCAGTTTGTCGCCATTCTTAGCAATTGGGCACGTGTTACTCCACATGATTTTTTTTTTTTTTTTTTGACCCAATTGGCTGAGTTGAACTTGGTTTCATCAGGATGATGCAACATGCCACACTGCTTGTTAAACAATGGATGTGTTGAGGGATGAATTAGGTGAACAGTTTATCTCTCGATTTGGCCCTGTGAGTTCGGCCCCAAAATCTTGCGATTTAACGCATTATGATTACTTTGTGTGGGGATATGTCAAGTCGTTAGTCTATGTGAACAAGCCGAACGCTATTGAAGCCTTACAGGATAACATAACACGCGTTATTCGTGAAACACAAGCCGAAATGCTGGAAAAAGTGACGAAAAATTGGACCTTCCGAATTGACATTTTGAGACGGAGCCGCCGACAACATATACATGAAACTATATTTAAAAATTAAATGACAAAGACCAATTTGTCAATTCCAATAAAAAATTTCCATATATGATGCAAATTTGAGTGTTTTATTCGATTTTTAAAAAGACTACGATTAAGAAATCTCCCTGTATACTTATTTGTTGTATACTCATTTGTTTTACTGTCTTAGGGACTGATATCTGACAAAAAGTCGTCTGTTCGACATGTTCGAAATATATATGAGATCGAGTTTTTGGAAAAATGAAGGAAAAAAAATATTTTGGAGGTATTTATAACAGAAAGTATTCCATTGTTTTTTTGTTAATTAAACTTATTGTATGGTATCTCAAAAGAATGTGTATATTTAGTGCATCAATTAGAAGAAGTAAAGTAAGCCGTTTATACAAAAGAAGTTTTTTTTCATTTTAAAATACACAATTTGAAAATTTAATTCTTGAAAATGAAATCATCTAAATGTAATTCCCCGCGTTTGCAGCATTCATTCAAGCGAGCACTAGAATTTCTTATGACTGCTCAATAGGTAGACTCAGCCATTTCGTGAACGTACATCAGAACTGATTGGAAGCCAATTTATGTGTATTGGAAATCAATTTGCCTGGGAAAATTTCACGACAACTTGTCGGAGACGTATTGAACATGAAAGACGTTGCTTCGTATTCCTTCTTTAGTTACAGCCAGAACAATTTTGCTGTTAAAGCATCAGGTATCTGTCTGACATCTCCCCAGAACGCTCTAAATACGCTGTAACTGCACGTCTTCTTTCATTTTCAAAAAAAGAGAACCGATAATTCAACGACATCGCCGATATTTTGGCGAATGAAAAAGTTTCTAGTGCCTGCGTTTCGGATTCGTTTCACTCTTATAGCAGCGGTTCTGCTTCTTTTCGTGTCCATTAAGATAAAAATGCGCTTCATCCGAAAACAAGAGATTAGTAAACGTTGTAAAGAGCTCAACTGCCTGTTTTACAAAGTCAAGCCCCTAATTTACATTCTGGAACTTTAATTATTATGAAAATTGAAATCTATAGGGGTGCAGCTTTAAGTCTTCATCTAAAACGCTGTGTAATGATGATCTACGCGCATTGAAAACACTCCCAAATTGGAAAGTTTGGATCAAAGCAATCGTGACGATAAGATGAGTCGACGCTGTTTTAACACGTATCGCTGTAGACAAATTTCGACTGTATGTGGGCTAACCAAAATTTTTTGTTTGCCTTGATTTCGTTAATGGGCATCAACTTTACAAGAATGAGTAACAAATCGGTTTCTTATCAACCATATTAAACAAATTCCGTTGCACCTCATGAATCGGATATGGGAGGACTTCGCACATTCAATGAGCATTCACACATTCTGCTCGCTCAACGGGACCTACAGTTCAACAATGATTCCGAATGCTACAATTTAAAAAGCATTTACTAAACTTGTCGATTACCTAACTATTCGAAGTGTTCGTGATACATCGAAGTGACCGCCGTTCAAATAATGATAATTGGCTTTTTAGGGGATTGAACCACCGACCATGCGAACGATAGTCGCATGTACTAATCATCGCGTTACGATCGGTCACATGAACCAAAGAATACATGAACAACATAAATATGAACAAAATCTTTAATTTGTATGAGAGTTAACGGAAGACACACGGTCGCTTTGCTGCTGCAGGCTACGAGTAGGAGATATGAGGAACAAATTTAAATTCGGAAAATCGATAAATTTGTTTAAAAGGGGTTGGAAAATAGCTAAATCTAAGGAATCGGAGGAACATGGTGCTTGCGGAAGGATATTAACTGAAACTTTTTTCTGAGTGAGATGGCACATTATCATGATTCAAAAACCAAAATTTATCTGAATATTAAACCGGCATCTTTTGACGAATAGCTGCTCACAAAACGACACATCTCTCAAGTAATATCTCACCAATTGAAAGAAACTCATAATAAACAATACCACCATAAACAAAGAAAACTGTCAGTGTGATGTACCCAAATGGCCGCGGCATGATGGTCAGAATTTGCGACTGATTGTAAATTCGAGCCCCACAACTAACAACTACCTACACTCGAACACCTATCATTATCTGAGCGGCATTTACGTTGATGTGTATGACGAACACATCCAGCAGTCGACTAATCGGCCTAGCAAAAAATTAAAACATATTACAGGTTTCAATTTTCCGTTCTCAAACAAATTTTTCTTGCAAACAGTAAATTTTGGATTTCTTAAAATATAACCCGAATTATGAATACGATTAATGTCACCAAGGTTAGTTTAGGTTAGGTCAGTGTGGCAGTCTGAATAGACAGACTTACTTAGACTGCATAGTCCATTGTGATAGCATGGAGGCTAGAGATGTGGATGTCCCTAGTTTCCCTTGTTGAATCAGCCTGAGTGCCTCAAGAATATCTATATCATTCAGATCTCGTAGGTCCCTAAAGAAATAAGAGCTCAGTGTTGATTCCCGCCTGCTCAACAGGGCGGGACATTTGCAGAGAAGATGTCCTATGGGCTCCTCCTCCTCTTCATCCCCATAGCTCCTCCAGAAGTCACTAGTCGCAATTCTCAACCTCACTGCATGTCTTCCAATCAGAGAGTGTCCCGTCTTGAAGGATGCAAGTAATGAGACGTCGTGTCTTGATATCGACAGCAGTGAGTGTGAACGATTCAGATCTAGGCAGGGCTACATCTGCTTGGATTAATTACAGTCTCGAACAAACATCTACCTACCATTTGCTGCTAAATATGCTCTATCTCGCAGTAGGAGCTTACAAGTTACTAGAAGCAAGCCCACCGATTCCATCTCGGCTGGAGTTTGTAAGGTTCTTCTTAGTCTTGCCAGCTCGTCTGCTCTGTAGCCCCTGGTATGTCCCTGTAGAACGGCACCCACATACGTTACGAGGCTGTCATTGAGTTCAAGAAGACAGAATCCAGGGATTTAATGGCAGCTTGACTGTCAGAGAATGTGTTAATCCACACCTTAGTGAGGAGGTGAGTTTTAAATTTTCCGTTTTCAAAAAAATTTGCGTGCAAATAGTATATTTTAGGTTTCCTAAAATGTAACTCGTATTATAAATAAGATTAATGCCACTAGATTTAACGTTCGTGGAAAAGATGTGTCACAAACATTCCTAATATTACCAAAGATGCAATTTTTCATTTACAGTGTATTTTCCACATGATCAATGCTTGGTGTAATATCTTATTTGACGTTTTCCACAATCCAATAACCCTGATAATATGAATATAGGCAAATATGATTGAATGTATTCATATCTCTCGAATATTTCTCTTTGAGAATGAAAGTAATTAATTCATTTGTGGCTGTTCCTGAAAACTATATTTCAAATGTGCGAAGCTTTTTGCAAAGATATAATTGAATGTTCACTGCCATTCTCTCCTACTTCCGGTTTTGCGGGTTTTTGTGTTTACAAAACCATTTTCGAAAGCTCTTACATATGACAAACAATCTAGCCATTACAATCTCGCTTTCATTTCAACTTCCTTCAAATTGAAAACGAAAAGAAAGAACGGACAACCAACACTACATATAAAACAGCAAATGGACATACGAGTATAAAAGGAGCCAAATAGAATGCAAAGGTCACACTGTTATGCGTCAGCCTGTCACTGCCATCACAGCATCATCATCATCATCAAGATCTTCAGCACCATCACCATCACGGACGTTACCATCAATTAGTGTAATTAATTGGAGTTGTGTATTCATTTAACAGCAAAATGCTGAACGATGTCATGTGCAGTGATGAAAGTCATGAAAGAAAAAAAGTTGCACTGAAATGCAGATGGCACAGGATGTGTTCGTTCCAGCAATGAATTGAGGGAGGCAGCGCAGTTATCCCGCTGTGGGAAAAGGAAATGGAAAATGCAATGTTTATGTGATTTTCATTTCTGAATGAGTGATGTATTTATTGTATCTTAAAGAGCACCTATGCAAGGGTGATAGTTTTCATCACAAATCCATATGAATGTAGAATTTTCATATGCATTGGATTGTTTAGAAAGTTCGTTTGGTTAATACGTCAGTTCACCACATGTCAGTTCCCATGACAACGAATTCCTTCAAACACTATCATAACTTCCTCCCACTCCTTTTCTAAACTGTGTGTACTATTGTTTATTTCTGTTCTCGTTCTAGTCGTAAGAAATTATAACGTTTTCAAAACAAAGTTTTAAAAAGTGAAAAATATTGGCGAAAAAGAGCATCATAGGCATATTATGCTGTAATACTTGCGAAGAGTAGAAACGGCTGCTGATGTCAGCTGAAAAATAAAGTCTGTTTATGAAGAAAACGGACCAAATGAAAGATCTTGCAAGAAATGGTTTAAAAGATTTTCCACGGGCGACATCTCCGTAACGGAGCTGGTAGTCTCAGGACGACTAAAAGAAATTATTTTCGAGGAGGTGAGAGATTTAGTTATTGTTAATCCCTCTAAAACAGTTAGGGAAATAGCTGAAATAATCAACTATCAGTCTCAACCGTTGAGGTGGTCATAAAACAGCTCGAATTTGTGAGCAACCCCGATGTGTTTGTACCTCACTCACTTGCAAACCCGTCTGTCAGATCTTGGGTGGGAAGTTTTACCTCAGCCACAATAGTCGCTCCATCCGACTATCACCTATTTCGCAGTCTTAGCAACCGCTTGAAAGATTTGAATTTCCATAACGGCGAGGAAGAGAAATATCGAATTGAACTCGTTTTTTAGAAAAACCACACGAGTTTTATGAGAGGGGAATTAAAAAGCTCCCATTTATTAGAAAAGGAAGAAATTATATAATAGATTAAAATAATAGTTTTCTTGTATACAAATTTATGAATAAAATTCTTCTAAAAACCGAACAAACTTTCCGAACAACCCGATATAAGTACATATTAGATTGCGATCGGCCGCAGAGCGATGGTTAGTTAGTACACTCGACTATCGTTCGCATGATCCCAGGTTCAATCCCGCACACCGTCACCTATCATTATCTGACGGTCACCTCGACATGTCTGACGAACACTTCGAGTAGCCGAGTAATCGACAATTCTTGTAAATGCTTCTCAAGATGTGACGTATAGAATCATCATTACACTTTAGGTCCCGTTAAGTGAGTCTAAAAATAGAATGCTCACTGAATGTGAGGAGCTCTTCCATATCTCGCTCATAAAATGCAAAGGAATTTGTGTTTTTGTGTTTTTATAAGTATAAGGATCAGTAGAAGGAAATCCGTCATTTTTCCAATACATGGATTTAGGAATCTGTACGTCGTATAAATGCGTTCGATTTACGATAGATGACATTAAAAAGATAAGGTTTCGTACTCAAAAAATTACTGAAATAGTTTTGTGATTGTTTGACTCGGTATTTTACGAAAACGCATCTAACTGAATACCAACAAGGAGAAAATAAGCCATATTTTAATTTTTTTTTCTACGACAAAGGCGAAAACGGAAGCCAAGTGGCTGCAAACATGAATATTGTTTATGATCCTGATACTGTAGAACCCATTAAAGCGCAGTTCTTTGTTCATTGATTCTGTTTCGAAAATGTTGATGCCAAAGATGCTCGACGCTCTGGACGGCCAATTGTCGAAAATATCGACATAATAATGGAGATCGCCATGTAAGCACTGTCTCGATTACCCAGAAGCTAAACATTGCAGAAAACCTGTTCGGCGAGTTACAAAAAGAAGCTGGGTGTATGGATGTCACACGAGTTAAGGGCAAACAAACCTAGGGAATGGAATTTCCATCCACTACACTCTGTCGTTTGCTTCACGTAAACAGCGCATAACTTCAAGGTAATAGTCCTTGTTTACCGTACGATCTTGTGGTAAGAACTCCTGATGGAATATGCTATGATAATCGAAGAAAACAGCGAGCGAAACTTTGACATTTGATCGAACTGGTCTTAACTCTCCTAGGCTCTTGGAACGATCGGGCTTTGGTTTCGATGTCATAACCATTTACCCATGATTCGTCACCAGTTATGACCCTTTTAAGCAAATCTGGATCATCATCAATAATTGACATCTTTCAATAATTCCTGAGCGATGCTCATGCAACGATATTTTTGGTCAAAATTCAGCAATTTTGGAACGAACTTCGCTGCCACACGCTTCATGCCCAAAATTTCCGAAAATATTGCACGGCATGAGCCAACCGATATGCCGACATCCTCAGCAACTTCTCTAACGCGATTGTGATTCGACGATTTTCCATAACAATTTTCTTCACTTTCTCGACATTTGCATTGGTTGTTGATATGCTGGGGCGTCCAGAGCGAGCGTCGTTATTCACATCTACTCGACCTTCTGTGAAAAGCTTGCACCACTTGTAAATATTTTTTTGACTCAGAGTACTCTTGCCACTGTCAACATTTCAAGTACTTTTGAGCTCTGAATTCCATTTTTTACACAAAATTTGATGCAACTTCTTTGATCAATTTTTTTCGATAGTAGAAAATCGCCGAACACTTGTCTTATTTATGCCTCACACAAACAAACTAAGCATGCTATATGGATAAAACCGTCAACATATCTTCGAGACGAGAGTACCAACATAAAAATAATAATAATCGAAAGTCGACTGTACGTAGCCCGCGAAATTTGAAAATTCACCTTTTTTCCTTTTTTAACATACCTCGTATATATGGCGATTATTGTAACTTTCCCTATTGTAACATTCCCTTGAAACGTTATCATTATATCAGTACGTATTATTGAATGTAAAAATATTTCATTATTATCTCTAAGAGATGAAACAGGTCTAGTTTCCGCCAACTTGAAAGTTTAGCCCATTAACCAGATACGAACTTATTTTGCCCCCACTGATTGGTTAAGTTATAATTAATAGCAAAGTGAATCAAACAAATCGAACTTCTGCCTTGGTGGTTGTTCGGTCTAATCCCTCCACCCCTTATTTGATTATGATAAATTCCTGTCAAAGAATCTTTTAAGCAAACAGAAACCATGAAATATTGATTGCTTCAATTTCTAAGTAAAACTTGTGTAAGCAATCAATTAGAGAATATCAAGCAAAACCATAAGTGCTCCTTCCAATCGACGACCATCAGTCGGTCATTAATATTTCTTGTTCTCTTGGCCATTATAGGAGTTTAGTATGCCATGAAAGAAATCATTCACATTCGCACAGCAGCACTTCATATCGTTGCCCTCCACTTGACTATCCGCTATGAATTTCTCCTTATAATTTATTCTTTATGGCATCTTTTGCTTAATGTGAACTCAAGCATTTTTCTCGTAAAATGCAAAAATAATGATGACGAATTGAGTACATGGCAAAGCTATTTCTATGTCAGTAATCGAGAGTATTCAAGAAAAATTTCTTATATAAATATAAGTGAGAATAAATGGTAGAAAAAGCACAAGCGGTAGGTTTTCAATTGAAAGCAGAATTTCTGCAAAAGTGTTTGAAAGGGCGGAAGTAGAAAAATGTTTAACATTTATTCTAGGCAATGAAGAAGATCTATTATTTTAAGAGCATTTTAACAAAACATTATAAATATATTAGATTTACTTGATATCCGCACTATATTTGTATCACCAGCGTGGTAAAATCTGATCAACTGCACCTACGACCACAATGGACTATAACTGCACTGACAAACAAATGAAGTGTGACTGGCGCTCTTCCGAATAAAAACATATACTTAGAATGATTATCGAAACGTATATTGGAAAAATGGGATTGAAGTTGCACAAATGCCACACTTTGGGTCTTTTCTATGCCTATAGAATTGAAACATAATATTTGACTCAATTCCAATCAAATTAGACATGGGGAATGAATTTAAAGGCTTTTTGGATTCACGAGATATTACGAAAGGAAAATTCATAAATGAGCTGGTTTAGTTCAATATTTTGCGTTTTTGTATCCTATTCAGGATACCAAAAAAATGCATTGGCGCTTAGCAAAATTAACTTGGCAGCATTGCTATTTATGAAGTGTTTATTCATTATGTTTTGTACTGATTCTGTTCTGGTACTTTAACCGCAGTATCTGGAGAAAATGGCGGATGGGGTATGACTTCCCATTTCAGCGTTTCCAGCTAGTTTTTTGCGGGCTAGGGCACGTTGTCATGCTTAAGAATCACTTTTCGGTGCTTCTCCGCGTATTATAGGCATTTCTCGCACAGAACTCGGCTCAATCACGTTAGTTGAAGTCGATACCGATCCTTGGTTTCGCTCGATTTCAACTGCTCGTATTAAACAACACCGACCTGATCCCACCAAATACAGAGCATAACCCTCCCAGCGTGAATATTCGGCCGAGGCGATGACGTAGAAGAATGACTGGGCAACCCCCATGACTTCATTTAATTGGATTGGTGTAATATTATATTACGTTATATTACGATGAAGAAAACCCTTCATTTTTTATCGCTGAAGCAGTTGTTTACAGGCGAAAAAACGGCGCTCAAGGTTCCTTGGCCTCAACTCATAAGGAACCCAAGTTCCTTGCTTTTGAATCATTCCCAACGCATGCAATCGCTTGGAAATGACTTGGCGGGTAAGTCCTAATTCTGAAGCATGCTCTACCTGCGTTTGACATGGATCTCCACCAAGCAATGCCGTCAATTCAGTGTCTTTGAATGTTTTTCGTCTTCCTCCACATGAATGGCCATCAACATCAAAATCACCGTCTTTAAAGCGACGGAACCAGTTTCGATACGTTGTTTCACTTAAAGCAGCACCTGCGTAAACGTTTTGAAGCTCTCAATGATCTTCAGCTGTCGTTTTCTTCTAGAAAGAAAGGAAATCAGTACTTCCCGTATATGACGATTATTTGACACAAAATCGTACATATTCGCACCAACAATGAATTTGACGTCAAAAGAAAATCATTATTGTGCCGAGGTGGTATTTTTAACATATGTCTATGCTTGGCTCATGACGGTTAGGTTATGGAACAATCGACTAGCATTTATAGCTGGCGCCATCTATTGACAAACAGTGGAAACTTAGTTGTGCACTAAATAAATTTGATTGAATTGGTACAATCGATCTTAAAGTATGAAAATAACAATGCATGAATTAACTCGGTTATTAGTAAGGGAGGCACCAGAGGGAGCGTGATTACTTGATTGATATTTGTTCTATGCGGATAGAAATACGAGGGCGGTTTCAAAACTAGCCGACCTGACATATAGACATACATCGTATATTAACTAAAGATTTGAAGATGAGAAAACTGTGCGCATGATGGGTGCCGCATTTGCTTTCAATAGATCAAAAACAGCATCGTGGCGATATTTTACCGCTATAAAGCCGAATTTGGCGAAAAAGATGGTGTTATTTCACTAAGGCAATGCTTCAGTTCACATAGCCACCGTTGCAATGGCCAGATTTGTCTCCCTCGGTCTATTTTCTATTTCCAAACTTGAAAAAATGGCTCGGTGGTAGAAGATTTGCCAACAATGAAGAGGTGGAGTCTACGGTTGACGGGTATTTTAATGAGTTTAACAGTTTAACAGCAGACTAATTAGAAATTACAGAGAATTGATTGCATTTGGAAAACTTGGTTTGGTTTGGTTTTGAAAGAGGGATACCAGAATGGGTACGACAATGTGTTGCAGTTTCATTCTAAGATAATACTCTGATAATGCTCTGATAATACTCTGATAATGCTTATTAAATTTGGAAGTTTAGTTCACCTGCATAAAAGATATGAACCTAAGATTATATATGTATAATGTAGATCATTTTTATGGAAGGTACCAGAATGGATGGGATTAATCGATTTTGGGTGTAATTGTGATACAATGCAACGGACTAAAATTTGGTTGCTGCATATTAAGGATGAAGGGGTACAGTGAGAAAATGTAATTTCGGAATCACTCAATTTGCATAAGAGGTGCCAGAAAGGGTGGGTCGATAAAGCCCGTTTGTAATCCCCGGTTTAGATCTGGGAAGATAATACATTGCATCAAATTTTAAAAGGTTTCATACAGATTTACGGCGATTATCGCCATCCAGCCAAATAGACGTCGCTGAATCGACTTAAAAATCATGAAATGCATTTCGTTAAACATACCGGATATTTTAAACCCTGCCTTCTGGGTATTTTAGTTTTGTTTTATTAAATGACATAGGTCGTAATTTTTCCGACTGAAAGTCTAAAATTTTTTTTTGAAAGTGATATGCCTGAGTAAATTCAATTGGAAACTAGTCATATTTTTTAACTTAAGCGTAAGTTCCTTCTACAATGATACCATATAAATAAATACTATAAATAAATACTGTGAATAGAAATTTTTTTTCCCATTAGAATCATACTAGAGCGTGCTTTCTCATAATTCTATACGAGGGTCCGGAGTCGTGTACTTTCAAATTGCTGGGAAAACCCCGAACGCGAATGTTTTCAAAATGCAGGAGTGATTTTAACATTTTTGTAATGGATATTTAGCCAGTTATATCATTAGACTCTCATTTTTACTGAAAATATGCATCTAAAAACTGTTCTATATGAACAATACAGCATTTGGCATCACTGCTTATAAACTCCTAACATTGCAACGCAGAAACAACGAATAAAGCAGCCTTTCTTTCCAATGCTAAAGTAAACAATCAGCTTTTACACCTTCGTTACTGAACTAAACTGAAGACTGTGAATTAGTTTGTCGCACAAGGTTCATGCTTATATAATGTGCCCAGTTACAGCATCAGTTCCCTTTTGCGGAAGTCTTCAGCTAAGACTGAGCTTATAAACTCTACATGTAGCAGCATCATCTGAAATTACCCATTCCTTGGCTAGCATTAAGGAATCTTTTTTTTTTTTTTATTTTAATAAACGACTAAAATGGTTTCACAAAATAAAGAAACGAGACGTGTTTTTGTTTATTATGTGTCATCTGTGCTTCAGTTTTTGTTCATTTACTACCTCCTTTGCAGCAGGGTCCTTTCGCCTTTTATAATGTTGGATGGTTGTTACCAAGAATAAAGGCGCGAGATAATGAGTTTTATAAATGAGTTTCATTATCAGCTGTGTAATATGCAAGAAAACACCGGAAATATGTTAAAGTCTTTACGAGATGAAAGCATAAGAGTAAAGTGTGAAAATGAAGACAGTTTTGTTGTAAGGCAAATAAAGGTGTTTCGTAACCATGGCACTTTTCAAAGCGTTTAGAATTTGAAAGTGGTATGAGTTAATGGTAGTTGAAGCTTTTCTTTAAAAATTTATTATTCCCCTTTACACTGAGGCTAGATCTCACTCTAAATGCACGTGTGTATGGAATCATTTCAGGCAACACTTACATTGAATTCTGCCCAAATTTCTCTAAATTTTAATATTTACATTCATATGTTATGGTCTTTTTTTCTAGTTCGTTTTCTACGAAATATTTATATTTTCAGTTTGAGAATTTCATTGCAATTTCAAATTGCAAGATTCTAAAGAAACGTGTCGACATGCTAAAACTCCAATCCAATCTTTGGCAAAGTGGAGGTCATCATCACATTCTTCACAATGTATTAGTAGTAAGAATAGCAATAAGAAAAGCAAAGGCAAAAAGTTATTCAAATATATCAATCAGTTTGAGAATATGCAATTTCAAATTGCAAGATTCTGAAGAAACGTGTCGACATGCTAAAACTTCAATCAAATCTTTGAGAAAGTGGAGGTCATCGTCAGATTCTTCACAATGTATTAGTAGTAATAATAGCAATAAGCAAAGCAAAGGCAAAAAGTTATTAAAATATATTCTTATAACCACAGCCTGATTGCTAACAATTTGTCAAGGATTCACAGATTTATCGGATGTTGTGATTGAAATTGTACGTCCTTCTATGGCTGCTGCTGTAAAATCAATAGATCTACTTGCTCACTTAGCCTGAGATTGATGCGTTTTTATGAACGACCAGACCACACATACAAAGCAACTTCCATACACCGAATTTCCCACGCAGTTTGCAGTTTGTAGAGTCATAATAAATGCCAGCATACGAAAGTATCGCGACAACAACAAATTGTTTGCAAATGAAAATGATTGATTGCGGAATGAATTGAAAAACTTACCAGCATTTTTCATAATTGCGTAATCAAACAGCGACTGGTCCAACAAAAAAGTAAGATTAAATTTATGTTTATGCGCCTGTTAGCGACACTTTCGGGGAGAGAAAGACACGTTTTCTTCATCAATCAGGAAGCTGGAAATGAAAGAAAAAAAAAAGCCGTGCAACAAGCACATCAATTTGGAAATTTCTTATGGAAACAAATGAAATATTGTTTTAGTAATCTCAAGACAAATTACTACATTTTGTAGTGAAATCAGCTAATTATAAAGGTAAATGTGAGCAACTCCAAAAAGTCACCATTATAAAACATGGAAGACACAGCTTTCTACTCATAGCGAGTTTAAAATGATTTCGGTGGCAGTCCCAAAGCAAAGAACACACAAAAAAAGTTGTGAAAAATGTTCTTTATTTGTCCTTTTAGCTCGATACACTTTTTCCAGCGAAATGCAATGCTTGTAGCTTCTGTGCCCTATTTATAGTAAGAACTGTCAAATTCCTTAAAATAGCCATCAACCGCGGCTCCACCTCAACATTGTTAGCAAATTTTTTACTATTTAGCCATTTTTTCAAGTTAGAAAGTAGAAAATGATCTGAGGGGGCTAAATCTGGTGAATAAGGTGCGTGATGAAGCAATTCGAGTTTAAATTCAAATTTTTTCAAATTTTTTCAATGTAGGAAACAGAAAATAATCTGAGGGGGCTAAATCTGGCGAATAAGGTGCGTGATGAAGCAATTCGAATTTAAATTCAATAATTTTGGTCATTGCAATAGTGGATATGTGAACTAAAGCAATGTCTTGATGGAACAATACTTGCTTTTTCGCCAAATGTTGTTTTTTTTTAATTTCATCATCTAAACGCTGCAATAAATTACCATAATATTCGCCATTCATAGTTGTTCTTTTCTGAAGATAATCAATAAAAATAATACCATACGCATTCCAGAAAAACAGACGCCATGACCTTGCCTGCGGGCTTTCTTTGGACACGATTCTGCCATCTTTACCACTGCTTTGACTATTTTGACCGTTCCTTTTTCCTTTTATGAAGTGGTGGACCCATGTCCCATCCATGGCTATTAATCGACCCAAAAATTGGGCTTCATTGTGGTGAAACTTTGCCAAACACTTTACTGAAACATCCTCACGACGCTGCTTTTGTTCTATTGAAAGCAAGGGTGGCTGTTACTGCAGCCTTCTCAAACATCGAGAAGGAAGCAGCGAAAATGGATCAGGCAGTAAACGAGGACAAAACAAAGTTATTTTTTTCAACGAACAAAGAGTCTAATAGCTTGAGACGCTGTGTGAACGCTGACAACTATAATTTTGAAGTGGGGGAAGAATTCATCTACCTCGGTTCCGCTGGTAGACGAATGATGTCAGCATGGAGATAAAGAGGAGAGTATTGCTTGCTAACAAATGTTACTAAGAGATAAGCAAGCGATTCAATGATAAATCAACAAACAAAAGTCCGACTGTACTAGACGTTGGTTCTACCTATCTTGTCATATGGCGCAGAATCTTGGGTTATGACGCAAACGGATGAATCAGTACTGGCCGGTTTCGAGAGCAAAATACTCCGGAAAATATATGGATCCGTCATCGTTACGTAGAGTATCGGCGGCGCATGAACAATGAGCTGTATGAGCTATATGCCGACATCGAAGTGGTCAAACGCATTAACACTCGTATACAGCAAATGCGTTTGCTGGGTCATGCTGAGCGGATGGACCCAAATGCTCCGGCACGGAAGGTTTTCAACAACGAACTCGATGTACGGCGCAGAAGAAGACAACCAAAACTCCGTTGGAAGGACCAGGCTTTTGAAGTACTATCGAAACTTGTTGTGACGAATTAGAGAAGAAGCGCAGAAGAATGAAGCGCTTGGAATTATTTTCTACGGGCGGTGTATAATAGATAATGATGTCTATTTCCGTTGCCATCTAAGAATAAAAATAAACACTTTTTGAAATGCCCATTATTTCAGTTAGCTTATGCACCTTCAGCCGATAATCATCCAATAGCATCTTGTTGATTTTCTTAACCGTGTCTGACGTTGACACCTCAATTATTCGACCACTACGGTGTTCATCTTAGAAGCTCGTATGGCCTCGTTTGAACTCTCCTAGCCAATATTTTACAGTCATAAATGAGAAAACAGACTCCTCCAGAGTAGAATCCTGCACGGCTTTAATATTAATTAAACTGGGAACTTTCAAATGAAAATATTGAATTACATAACGCTGACCAAGTTTTTCCATGTTTATAAATTTACGAGAGGCTAATACAAATTTGATTGGAAAACTATATGAGCAACGAAAGTGCTCACGAAAGATGATTGGTTTTATTTTGTTCCAAGACAGAGGAAATATTTTAATTGACGATCAAACATTTTTTACTAAAAATTGTATCTCATTATTCTATAGATAAACATAATGGAAGTACGAAAAAAATAATAAGAATTGTTAATCGAAAAACTTAATGTAAACTCCTCAATAATTTGTGATAAATACGTCTATGTGGAGTACAGAAGGGGAAATATTGGTTAATGCCTGAGTCATTACATGGCAACTTCCTCAATTTACGTTTATTTTCTTAACATTTTACTTCCACTGTGATTATCTCTATTCGTAAATCTGTTGCGTTACTGACTGTCCAACTGACTCGCTCTGACTAACTGGTTGACTCTGAATGACTGACCGATTGGCTGACTCTGACAGACTGACTAATTCTGATTGACTAATTGATTCTGACTGACTGATTCTGATTAACCGATTCACTCTGACTGACTGATTGACTTTGACTTTGATTCTGATTCTGATTTTGACTCTGACCCTGGCTCTGGCTCTGGTTCTGACTCTGACTGATTGACTGACTGGACTGATCATCGTCCAGGATAAACGACAAAGTCTAGAACCACGGAAATTGGGGTATACAAAATATAATAGGGAGAGATTCTCCAAAATTCGTACTTTTAAGGGTAAAAATAGCGTAAAAAGTCACATATCGTATCAGGTATTATCTCCAAGCTCGAACGCCAGAGTAAAAATTCAGAGCAAACTTCAATGCTCCACATTTTGCTGAATTTAAAAACCTCTGCATCCAAAAATTATTCGCCAACCAAAACTGTCTGCCAACAATGTCAGCGTTAAGCTGCTTTAAACTCTCTACAGATGCTAAACCACGACAGAAGCAATCTAAGGGGAAGGACCACCCTTTTTGTACCACAAAAAAAAAAAAAAAAAATTAAGGGCACAGCAAGGATGCAATGTTAATATGTTGGTCGTTCAGATGTCTTAGGTTTAAGCTTGTTAACGTTACAGTAAAGATACTAGCAGTGACGTAGATAATTGACAGTCATTTGACATGAAAATAATGTAATCGCAAACTCAAAGGCTACAATATCAGCACGGTGCTCTGAAATGATGTAATGCTAAAGGCGGCGAAGAGCAAAAGCGGATAATGTGAAATTGCATCCCATAATTCTTTTAACAAAAACAAGAATTCACAATGTAAAAATCTTGAAACATTTTTTGGGATGCTTTAAAATCATTAGCAATTTAATACTTGAGGTTTTACTATAACTGGTGATAAGAGAGCGGTCCCAAAACTAGTATAGTTGTACAAAAAGAAAGAGAAGACGGTTCCATCTGCAAGGTCATGACGTCTGTTATTTGGGATGCGCATGGAATTATTTTTATTGATTTTTCTCAGAAAGGAAAAACCTCGAACGGCAATTTTTATGCTAATTTACTACAGCGTTTATGTGATGAAATTGTGGAAAGTTGCCGCATTTGGCGAAAAAGAGTGTATTGTTTTATCAAGACAATGCTCCAGTTTACACATCCACTATTGCGATGGCCAAAGTTAATGCCTTCAATGCACTCAAACTGCTTCATCACGAACCTTATTCGAAAGATTTAGTTCCTTCGGAGCTGAACTTGAAGAAATGGCTCGTTGTTAAAAGATTTGCCAACAATGAAGAGGTGGAATCTGCGAGTAGTTGCTATTTTAATGAGTTTGACAGTTCTTACTTCAACTAGGGTAAATACGCTATTAAAAAATAAAAAAAAAATTGTCCAACTCTTTTGTATCTTCTTGTTTTGGGGCTGTTCTTGTGTCTTTGTCACGTGACACGCTGTTTCCTTTACATTTATTTTATTAATACTCCCAGAAGGCATTTTAGAGAATCTGGTAATTATTTCCGTGAAAAGATTACCATAACAAAGGATACAGTAATTTCCTTTTTGTGTTCTTGTTAATGAAACAATAATCTTGACGGAAATAACAACATAAAAGGGCCTTCCCAGGTTATGACAAGACTGATTGAGTTGTGCGCTGCCAGTCTGTGTGCTGATTTAGGAATGTTAATCGTAAATTTTAAGAGTGAGAGACTTAGCCTAATTTGCAATGATGATTTCAATAACCACTAACAACTTGCAACCTGCAAACTTAGCCCTCAATTAATTAATTCCAAACTAATCCCATATACAGTCCACTATCTCTCTAATAAGTTGCATCACAACAGCGCCGCCAGAGATTAAACATGGATTAATTTTTTTATCAAAAACATTACACATTCAATTGCACTGAATTCAATATAATTCAATTTCTGATATTATTGGCTTTTAGTAGCTTATGAAGATGATAGTCGGGTAGATCGTCGAACAGTGGATTGTCTCATTGAGACTAACAAAACAGAGGCCTATACATTTATTGAATGTGGCAGCTTTGCCCGGGCTTACACATAGCCCCTAATGGGAATTTGTTTTTGTGTGTCTTCTATTCCTTTGATTTCTCTAAACTCTTTCATAGCCACATTTTCAGTTAACAACAAAATTTGCTTGATTATACAAAAATGTCATCAACGTCTTGTGTATCTTTACGTGTTTGATGAAACACATGCGGAAATATCTTGAAATATTGTACTAAATCCCTCTATTTCTCCTGCATTTGCGGTTTGTATTCCCCACCATTCGGGAAGACATCACCTTTATAATTCGCTTACAGCATCCAGTACTGAGATATAAATCGCATAGCAACACATTTACAGCTCTTAAATTACTTCCACATGTCGTTGTTGTGCATATCCTTTAAATTTTAGTTGACCCCTTCACCGTCACCGCACATGGCTTATGGGAATGTGCACTGCCTTTGAGTGAGTGTGAAGTTGTAGATGTGTGAGGTTTATTTGGTAGGCAACATATTGTTGCCATTTTTACACCGCACTGTGGAGCTACAAGGATATATTTTTCGAAAATTGGCATTTGAAGAGTTGAGTCAGTTGAAGGTATTGGTTAGTGTTCCAATGTTTCAATTATGCAAGTAATATGGATCAAGATATCTTGTTGGTGCTAATGTATTTAAGGTCTCAGTCAAAAAAGTAGAACAAACAGCTTTAATAACCACATGCAGATGAAATGACGTCAAATATTTGCCATACTAAAAAGATTTGGAGTTGTTCAGAAAAAATAGGATTACGTCTACGATTCTTACATAAAATTCGGCAGAAAAAAAGTTAAAATCTGTATTAAAATTAGAATGGAAATTTCAACCAGATAAACTGACTTAAATATACCTTCGCACAAAATACCTTTAACGTTACCGCAGAAGGATGAGTGGTGCCAGAAAGGGAGCGGTAAATTACTCTGTTTTTTTTTTTTTAATGAACTAAAGCGCAATAAAAGATAAGATAAAGATAAAGATAAAGATAAAGATAAGATGCGCAATAAAGATAAGCACTTACCAATTGTGTACAGCTACGTATATGAAAATGATCAAACATTTCCGCGTGTGAGCATCGTAAAAGATCTGGGTATATATTTTGATAGCGCATTGACTTTTAAAGATCATATAAATTACATAGTTTCTAAATCCAATTCACAACTTGGGTTTTTAAAAAGAAATACTAAAATGTTTTTGAATTTTAAAGCTATTACTATTTTATTTGGGTCTTTGGTAAGATCTCACCTAGAGTACGTAAGCTTTGTTTGGAGTCCTTACGTAAGCTTTGTTTTGAGTCTTTTTATGAAGTAGATATCAATCGGATTGAGAAAATTCAAAAGCGCTTCATAAGATTTTCCCTTCGAAAGAACTTTTCTTTTGATAACATGCCACCGTACGAAAGCCGTTGCAATATTCTTGGAATTATGGAACTTTCTAACCGCAGAAAGCTTCTAGGCATCATTTTTATAAAGGATATTACATAGGTAGATTCAAACATTGATTCGCCCGAATTGCTATTCGTTCTACCCTTTCACATACCAACACGGTCTTTAAGAGAAACTCATTTGTTCGCTGTTCCATTCCATCGAACTAATTATGGAAGGAATGAACCAATAGATTCAATAGATTTTCATTTAGACGAGCTGTACTCAGACTTTTAGCTGATACCTCATTTTGAAGATTTTCACTAAATTTGTAATTTATTGTTGTAATCTATTGCAACTGACTACTTAATAAATATGAATAGTTGTATACTTGTAACTATAGTTATGTTATTTTATTCAATTCTTCCTATTTTTGTATTCTGTAAGAGCAATGCTCAGTAGATGTAAATAAATAAATAAATAAATAATAAATAAAAGGGTCAAAATGGTAATTTTCTGAAATCCTCTGTATGGGAAATGTAAAGGATATACCGATTTTTGCTACTTTGTGTGTGCAGTACCCTCAGAATCATAGCAGTATATTTTCATTCGCGGTACTGAAGGCATGATGTGTGCTTAGTTGTACTAAAAAGAGTTCAATTGAATGATAAATACACATTTAGAAATGTAAAAGTTACATAAGGTAATTTGTATTATAAATACCAAAGTGAGCGTGGTTATTCGGTCCATTTTAGCAAGTATTATAACGTAATATAATTGACAAGAATTTAGTTAAAAAAAAAAAAATTAAATTTACTAAATCCGTCAATTTGTATTAAAGTAGCCAGTGAACGTAGCAACATTGCCCAATTTTATTCTTAGAACTTAGTTTAACAAGTGCAAGATATGTGACAATATGGTCAAATTTGCTTCAACTGACTAAAAGATTGTTTCTTGATCGATTTTTCTTCAGTTTTGTTTAAAGTCAGTGCAACCACATAACAGACATGAACTTAAGAATATGTGGGTTAAATCGGCCATTAGAAGTACATATCTGAAGGGTTGTGATATATCTGTCTGTTTTTTTTTTTTTTAATTTTACCAAGCACTATAAGGCAATGCAATGGACTAAAATTCAGGATGAGAAGTTATAGCAAGGAAATCAAATTCCGAAAAATCCATGAATTTGTGCAGAAGGTATCAGAAAGAGTGATTCCAAATAGTTCATTTGCAATCCCCGGCTCTTTCACACACTTTCTCTGGGGAAAAATCAACCAAATGAATATTAGGGGCACAACTAAGTTCGAAAAATGCAAAAATGTAACTTTATTATGAAAACATGTTTACAAATGATAATACTTTTTCTCATCTTTGTAGCAAGGCTTGAATTCCGTCACCGCAAAACTGTTCACCTTTCCAGGCTATTCACGAATCTAGCCATTCTTTGGTGTCGTCATATGGGTCAGCTACACTGAGTGGCTGATAATCGAACGGCGCAATATCTCGAGCATATATATGGGGTAAGACTTCCCATCTTAGCATTTCCAGGTAGGTTTTAAGGGTCTTGGCCACGTGAGGCCGAGCGTTGTCATGCTGAAGAATCATTTTTTCGTGCGTCTCCGCGTATTGCGATCGTTTCTTGCTCAGAGCTCGGCTCAATCGCATTAATTGAAATCGATGCCGATCCCCAGTGATGGTTTCGCTTGATTTCAAAAGCTCGTAATAAACAACCACGACCTGGTCACACATAACCTTCGCAGCATGAATACTCGGCCAAGTCGACGACGTAGAGGCATGACCGGGCAGCCCCCGTGACTTGTTTTTCTTTGGATTGCTGTAATGAATCCATTTTGTATCACCCATTACTATATGATGAAGAAAACCCTTCTTTTTTTGTCGCTGAAGCAGATGCTCGCAGGCGAAAAAACGGCGCTCAACGCCCCTTGGCATCAACTCATAAGGGACCCAAGTTCGTTTGAATCATTCCCAACGCATCCAGTCGTTTGGAAATAGCTTGGCGGGTAACTTCTAGTACTGAAGCAAGCTCTACCTGCATTTGACACGGATCCCCATGAAGCAATGCCCTCAATTCGATGTCTTCGAAGGTTTTTCGTCGAACGGTCGTCAACACCAAAACCACCGTATTTAAAGCGACGGAACCAATTTCGACATGCTGTTTCATTTAAAGCAGCATCTGCATAAACGTTTTGCAACTCTCGATAGGCTTGAACCGCCGTTTTCTTCGATTGAAAGAAGAAAGTCGATACTTCCCGCGTATGACGATTATTTGGCACAAAATCACACATATTCACACAACCAAAAGAATATGACATCGAAAGAAAATCACTATTGTGCCGAGGCGGTATTTTTACCATATGCCTAAGCTTGGCTCATGACGTTTAGATTATTGCACAATCGACTAGCATTTACAGCTGGCGCCATCTATTGGCAAACAGCTGGAACTTAGTTGCATAGTTTAACCCATATGTTCATAGATTAATATTTTTCATTCAAACGCAATAAATTCAGTATAAATTAACACACATCAGACGTTTAGTAGGTTTAATTCTTGGACAAATTGGTACCTTTTTTATGTTATAAATTCGTGTTTTTGATTGTGGTTTAATTCTGAGTATTTTTCGACAAGATGGTAGTGATTTATTACCCCCCTTCTGACATAGTTAATCCTTTGGCATCAAACAAATAGACAAGAAGAACATCGTATGAAGATATCCGTAATTGGGCCTATTTGACTGAAATTTTCGTCCTGATACAGATATCAGTATATAATTTTTCCGGAAAAATTCTGTTGACGGATTCCTATTTACCATTTTGAGCTATAAGAATAAGTACGTACTAGCAAAACATGAAAGCTTTGCTTTTCTGTTGCATAGAATTAATTGCAGAAGGTCTTATAGTGATAAATAACAAGTTCTACTTTCGGTAAAAATAAGTTCTTTCGGTTGTCCAGAAACCATTCGGTTACATGAAGCAAAAGTAGAAAGTGAACGTACTGTATAGCAGTTACAGGGTGATGCACCAACTGTGCTACAATAAGACATTTTTTTTAATCAACGTATTTTGGTCATTTTTTTTGTTGTGTAAAAAATTCAATTTTGTTTTATGTAACTGATTGGTTTTGAAGACGATTAACCGTAACCTGATCGGAAAACTGTTCTGTGCAACATCGAATCAATTATTGTTTAAGTCGACTGCTTCAATTCAGTCAAATTCCTTGGTTTCGTTTTGCACATATCTTGCTTGGCGTAACCTCCTAAAAAAGGCTGGTGCAGTCAGGTCAGGTGACCTTGGGGGCCAGCGGAAAGTGGAGTTTCTGGGTGTTTATTTGTTTGGGAATTTCCGTTGGAGCTCCGCCATAACCGGTCTGACTATGTGTGCAGTTGCTGCATCATGCTGGAACCAAATCATTTTTAAGTAACTTTCCCCATTGACATTGTGTTTGTAGCAAGATTCGTGCGACACCCTGTAATATTTCTATAATACATATCACAATGTAGCAAATTGGTCCAGCAAAGAGAGTTCGTCTCAAATGGATATTATAAGATAGTCTTATGCAGTTTTTGTCCTGTGCCTTCATAAAACCGAAAACGTTGTTGTTCCTGTTTCCTGTAACTAAACTAGATTCATTCCTGTAATTAAACCAGATCCGTAGCTATCACTATTGGGAATAATACGGGAAAAAAATTTCGGTAGAAACTGTAATCACGGTAGGTGTGAAAACGCACCGCCCTTAGTATGTTTTAATTTTTTTTAGATATTTTCATTTCTTATAAATACTTTTGTGTTCCACGTAACCTTTTCTGTAAGAAGTTTTGCTCAGTCAGTCGTTACCTAACAAATTGTTCTACAACACTTAACAGTTGCAACAAGTTCTAAAACATTTTGCTGCGATGTGCAACATCTCTGTATTAAATCCCTCTTTCTGACTACCAGTGAAATATGATTTGGAGTAAACATTCCGATAATGTGAAATAGTTATAACTGTATTAGACCCAGGTTTTTAACTTTTGTAAGTTTATGTAGCGAAATGAAGAAAAGATTCTACATACAAAGATAAAAGTTATACCTCGACAAAAAATCATTTAAAATAAAGGCTACCAGAAATCTTATCTATACTTGTATGCGGTTAACTATTTAGTAGTTTCAAAACCGCCGGTCTGGCAACTCTATCAACTGTTAAAGCATTTGTAGTGTTATTTCTTCAAAGAAATGTTTGAAATTTACGAATATGGGTCGTTTAACAACCGAAGAACGCGTAAAAATAGTTAAAACTTACAACAAAAAAAAGTAGTGATTCAAACGTGGGCACTTTTCATGTATTACCGGGTGATTATGGTCACCATAATCGACTTACTGTGCAAGGAATTGTCAAGATTATAAATAAGTATAAAGAGACTGGAAGCATTACAGAAGTGGTCAGGCCTGTGCATCATCGCAATATACGCACTGCTGAAGAGATCGCTTCTGTTAGTGAAAATGTAGCGGATAATCAGAATTTGTCGATTTCGCGGCGTTCTCAGCTATTGGGCATATCTTATGGCTCATTATGGCGTATTTTGCATTTGGATTTGCACCTTCATCCACGTAAAGTAAAACTCACGCAATAATAGAAGCCAGCTGACCATTCACAATGGCGTAGATATGCTCATTGAGTGCTGCAGTAACAGGGTCTCAATGCTGATTTTTCGAACAAAATTTTCTTCAGTGATGAAGTTCATTTCTCACTCGGTGGTTACGTCAACAAGCAAAATTGTCTCATATGGGGCTTGGAGAAACCAGAAGTAATGGTGAAAAAGCCACTGCATGCAGAAAAAGTGACTGAAAAGTAGAAATGATTAAAAAACTTAAAAATTAAAATGACACTGAAGGATCCTCAAAAAGATCTACCGTTGCCATCAATCCAGAGGCAGTCATTTAAATGGCATTGTATTTCGTACATGTGGTCTTCATGTACGAAATACAATGCCAATGTCCAAGCTTTATAATGAGATAAAAGTTTCATTGAAATCATATTTTCATTTTTGTTTAATTTAACATTACCTTTGAAACCAAAATGCGAATAACCCTATATGTTAATATCCGGGAAAAACCTTCTTCACACCACTGTGCATTGCGGAGCATGCTTAGCTCAACATTTCCTATGTGTATGTGAGTGATATGTGTGAAATTTCTATGCACACATATCAAAACGGGCTGTTGTAAGTGAATAATTTACAAAATTCCTGCAATTTTCTAACGAATCTCAAGGGTTGGAGAAGCACAAAAAAGAAATAACACAATAACCGAAGAGGAAACAATTACTTTATACAGGGTGGCGCAATAGAACGCGCATATTTAAAAAATAGATTAAAAAATAAATACAAAAGGTATGGTTAAAATAAATCTAAGGCATTGTAGAGTAATAAATGGAGTTTATTTTTTAAAAATAACATCATCTAAATGGTGACCCTCTCTACGACGGCACTCTTCTAACCGCAAACGAAAATTATTGAAAACTTTCTTCAGTAATACTGGTGTTATGGCTGCCATTTCAGCACGGATAGTCTCCTTGAGCTGAACGATGTTTCTTGGATTATTACTGTAGACTTTGTGTTTGAGGTATCCCCACAAAAAAAAGTCAAGAGGCGTCAAGTCTAGACTACGTGGGGGCCATGAGATATCACCTCTTTTCGAAGTCAGTCTGCCAGGGAACATCTGCTTCACCACCGCCATGGAGTCATTTGATGTGTGACAGGTAGCTCCATCTTGTTGGAACCAAGTTCTGGAATTCACTATTCTTGAACTTTCAATTTCTGCAGCCAAAAATCCGTCCACTTTAGGACTGTCACTTTAGGACTATGCAATGGTTTCTGGTGTTTGATTTTGGGATTTTCACTGTCCCAGTAACGACAATTTTGACGGTTTACGAACGCATTCATAAGGAAATGAGCCTCGTCAGAGAAAAGGATATTGTCAAAATTGGAAAATCGATGAAGCATTTCGTTAGCAAATGCGAGCCTTGCTATTAAGTCAGACTCTTTCAATTCTTATGTTAAATGCAGCTTATATGGATGCAGTTTAAGATCCAATGTTAAAATGCGTTGCAAACTTCGTCGCGATAATTGTAAGACAGACGATATCTTGCGAGTCGACATTTGTGGATTTCCTCGTACTGACTCCATAACTCTCTCAACATTGTCATTGGTCCTAGATGTTCTTGGGCGACCATTTGCTTGTGGTTTAAATGTTAAACCGGTCTCTTCAAAACGCTTTACCCATATTTTAATTAAATTAGCACTCGGAACTTCACTAATTCGCTGTAGTCCATATTCAGCACAATATAGTCGCCTAGTAGCAATATATGAACGAGAGTTCTCGTAAAATGCGCGCACGCAAAATGCGCGACGCTTCCCGTCGAAGTGATTCATAGCGACTAAAACTCAATGAGCCCGCCAACCCAACGATGTAGGCGCCCCCCGCTCGCGCCTTTTCTACCCCGCAAAAAAAGATGATGCAATTTGCACGTTCTATTGCGCCACCCTGTATACTGTTTGTACATATACTGGGTTTTCTATTTTTCGGTTTCAAAAGTAAAGCTAAAGAAAACACATATAAAGCTATGATTTTGATGAAACCTTTATTTCATTATAATTCTTTGACCCTGCCATTATGTATGAAATACAATGTTGTTAAATGACTGCCTCTGCATTGGTAGCAGCAGTGGATACTTTTGAGATAGATTTCGATCATTTTTTCGCACATTTCGGGAGGTGTCTTGGCGTTGGCTTGACGAATGTTGGTTTTCAAATGTTTTAACTTTTGCGCATTATCCGCGTAAACAGGGTATTTGACGCAGCCAAACAAAAAAACACTAACATTGCATAATCTTGATGACCAATTAACGTTGCCAAAATGGAGAATAACGCTGCAATAACTTTTCATGCAATAAAGACAAAATGGGTTGTGTTCTATGGCTTATGGCACCTTCTTGTTAAAACCACATATTGTCCAATTCATATTCTTCAAATGTAGGTCACAAAGTCGGTTATCATACGGCGATAGCCCTCTGAATTGAAATTCGTATTATCCTCCACAATTTCAGTAACAGAGGTGTTATTTTCGACAATGCGTTTATTGGAATGTTGCACAGGCCTGACCACATTTGCAACGCTTCGAGTATTTTCAAATCTCTTTATATTATTGCCAATTCCTTATATGTACAGTAGGTCGATTATGGCGATCGTAATCAACCCGTAATGCACTAAAAGTGTCCACATTTGTCTCACCACTTTGCCAATTCCTTGCACAGAAAATCGACTATGACGACCCGAAGTGTACCAAAAGTGTCCATGTTTGTCTAACCCCTTTTGTAGTAAGTTTTAATTAATTTTATGCATTCCTCGGTTTCTGAACGATTCATATTCGTAAACGGCAAAAATTTCACTAAACAAAAAAAAAAAAAACTTCAGATAACATGGAATTTAACAGTTGACAGACATGCTAGATCGGTGGTTTTGAAATCCCTAATTGGATAACCCTGTATTTGGTTATATTATGCTATAATTTTACATATTGAATTCTTACTACTCTGCCCAACCACACAAGAAGAATCCACAGTATTTTAATACCCAACAGCCCAATCAGGCAGGAGTACATTAAGGTAGAGGTTAAGGTATCTAAGCTATGGTCTAATGAAATACTTATGTACGAACTGTATTAAATGGAAAATTTAAACATAAAGAAACGAAGCAAAGGAAATCAATAAATTGTTTTGCAGCTTCGGATAATGAGGAACTGCATAAAAATGCAGTCATACATTGCCATTTTAGGTACAAATTTTAATGTGCTCATACCACAGTCTACGCTCCTAAGTAACATTTTGACTGAAGTGTTCAACATCATTAAAAAAAAAAACGTTACTCTCAATGCCAGACATAAGCAAAATTTCTTAATGGTGCCAAAGTGAAAAGAAACATATTAAGTGGAGTGCGAACTCTGGCAGGTAACAAATGCATTTCCTCTTCGCCGTTCCTGCAGTCCCAACATCAAAAAGAATACGCGCAAATTTACAGCATTTGTCATTGTTTCTTACGACATCAACTTCAAACTATGTACAAGTTTTCCCCATGTGCCAGGAAGTTCTTTTTCAGCAGCAGGAGCAACCATAAACTATTGAATAAAATACATCAAGCGGATCATGTCAATTTGGTTTCGTTGCATTTCCGCTTCAGTAAAGTATGTTTATTTAAATGTAAATTACAGTTAAAACGAACCATATTTGCTTAATAGCAGTTAATACCAACCAACGTGTGTTGGTGAAATAAAATTATGGTGCAAACTTTTGTTTTATTGTTCCATCTCACAGAGGTCGGGCAGAGCCAGGTAATAACAAACTGCTAAAGTGAAATAAAATTGGCTACACATCATAGCATGCCATGGAATAATGCACGATTGTGTGGTGTGGGTTACAAGGATGCGTGTGAATGCATCAGCGAGCTACATTTCATGGGGTTTTCTATTCCGGAGACTTGCAATTCTATTCGTCTTGGATGCAAAAGTTGTAATTTAGAAACTTTTTGTTACGTCAGTTTCCATTCACTTTTGTAAGGCATTTCTTCTTCTGCCGCTGCTGCTGCTGTTGATACCGTATTCAAGACCACAGAATTCGATTAGTGTAAAAGAATACGTATATGATTGTATGTAAGTATTATGTGTAGGAGTTTTCATGAGAAATTATTATCCTAAGCTTTCTCAGCAATCCCGCCTCTGTGCCGACGAAATCGCAGAAATTTCATAAAGCCCGAAACGTCATTACTTGATGTCAGATAAGAGCGACAATTGCAGATGTCCCAAATTTCAACGAAAAATTGTAAGTAAGGACGTAGTAATTCATAAACGACCAATCCTCTATAATTTCCGCAGTCCAACACAACCTGATAGACAAGAAAGCATGGAACATGTACCAGGGACTGATATCACAAAATTTGGAGAGTAACTTAATCGTACGGTGTAGGCAATCGATAAAAAAAACTTTAAAGATATCCATGTTTTCAAACATGGATAAAAATAGAGATGGAAAGGGATAAAATGGTTACAACTGAACCGTCTTGAGCGCCTCAAGAAGCTCTTAAGTCGGGCAATATCTATACCGTCCAGATCTCTTAGGTCCCTAAAGAAATAAGAGCCCAGCGTTGATCCCCGCCTGTTCGCCAGGGTGGGGCAATTGCAGAGAAGATGTTACATAGACTCCTCCTCCTCTTCATCCCTACAGCTCCTGGAAAAGTCACTAGTGGCAACCTTCTGTCTCACTGCACGCCTTCCAATCAAACCGTATACTGTCATGACTGATACAAGTAATGAGACGTCGGGTCTTGATAGCGACAGCAGTTTATGTGAACGTTTCAGATCTAGGCGAGGCCACATCTGTCTGGATTGATTACAGCCCCATACTGGCGCCCACCTATCATTTGCTGCTAAGTAAGCGTGAGATTAAGTGGAATACTCGAACCCATATATCTTTAGGAAATAATAAAGAGGAGAATAAATGGATCAAAGACGGCACCACCACCTAGAAACGGGCTAAAGCTAAAATCATCAAAATTAAGAAGTCCATACTTTTTATGGAATGCCCGCACCCTATACAGAGAAGGTGCCTCTATCTGACTAGCGGATGTCTTGGATGAATATATAGGTAAGGCTAACATTACCGTCTTCCAGGAGATGCGATTGACAGGACAACATCTACTATAGCTGCCACGTAGAAAGGCATGAATTCGGATGTGGATTTGTTGTGGGAAAGAGAGTGAGACACCTTGTCTCGCGGCTTAAACCTGTAAGTGATCGTATAGCCACTATCCTCATCAAAGCGAAATATTTTTTCATGACGCTGATCTGTGCACATTCAACGATGAAAGAGAAAGACGAGGAGACCAAAGACACATTTTATGAGTGCCTAGAAGAAGCATATGACCACTGCCCTGGCCATGACATTAAAATTGTTCTGGGAGATTTTAATGCCAAAGTAGGAAGGGAAGATGTTCTTGGTCAAACAGACGGAAAGCTCAGTCTACATGGCAACACCTCCGGAAACGGTTTCAGACAGGTTTCGTTCGCTGCGGCACGTAAAATGATAGTAAATGGAACCAGATTCCCGCATAAAGACATCCACAAGGCAACGCGGCTGTCTCCTGATCATAACATCATAACACGAGGAATCAAATTGATCATGTGGTAATAGACGAAAGGCATGCTTCTGGTGTCATGGACATGCGTGTGATTCGTGGTGCTAATATTGACTCACATCACCACCTGGTTGCAGCTAAAGTACGCACGAGATTGAGCAGAACGAAAAATCTTTGTAACCAGGCACAAAGGAACCTCCACGTCGGTAGGCTCCATACCCCTGAGATAGCCACAGCCTACTCCACCAAACTCTCACATCTGTTGCAGCTAAACGCGACTGATTCTGATGTTCCTGACGCAACATATTGCGCATTCTAAGACTACTGCTGCAAAAACCACACTTGAGTATGTGAAACCGCGCTCAGACAGGCCCTTGGACGTCAAACATTGTCGCATAATGTCTGAGGAAAAGGTATGTATGCTTGCATACAGGGCAACGTTGCGGCCAATTGTAACGCGTACAGTTAGGGAACGCTACAAGGAGAAGAGAAGAGAGAGAGAGAGAGGCACACCAACTCTTAAGCCGAAACAAGCGGTTGTGGAAAGAGCGTCAGAGTAAGGAAATAAAAAGGTATAGGCATTGAAGTGAAGTCCGAAAATTCTTCCAAAAGATAAGAAGTACAGGGTATGGAACAGGGCTCCCCTTCTGTAAGATAGTGAGGGAAATCTGGTCACAGATACGCAGAATGTACTGCAACTATGGAGAGAACATTTTTATAAGCTCTTAGTTTCGGATGGCAGCACGAGTGAGAAAATCAATTATTGACGTTGGCATAAATTGCGCAGCTCCGAGCCAAACAAAGATCAGAACAACAGTATTGCGGCTTAATAACAACAAAGCAGCGGGCGCTGATGGCCTGCCAGCAGAGCTATTTAAAACTGGTGGCGATGAGCTGATAAATAGCCTGCATCAGCCCCTAAATACGATTTGGCTCGAGGAAAACATGCCCGATGATTGGAATTTGAGTGTACTGTGTCCTGTGTTTAAAAAAGGCGATCAAAGTGTTTGTGAAATCTATAGCGGTATCAGTCCTGTCCTGTCGAGTGTGTTATGTGAAAGACTAAAGCTGTTTGTAACTGACCTGATTGGACCTTTTCAGTGTGGCTTTAGACCAGGTAAATCAACAACTGACCAGATATTCACACTACGACAAATTCTGGAGAAGACCCAAGAAAAAACAGATCGACGCGTACCATCTTTTCGTCAATTATAAAGCCGCCTTCGATAGACCGGTACGGCAAAAACTGTATGAGGCCATGTCCAAATTTGGAATTCCTACGAAACTTAGACGTCTGTGTAGGATGACGCTGACTGACACGAAGTCTTCAGTAAAGATAGGCAAATATTTAGGCGAGCCTTTTTACACCGAACGAGAATTTAGGCAGGGCGACGACCTATTCTGTGACCTCTTTAACATACTGTTAAAGGAGAGATGATTATGAGAAAAGCTGAAGTTAACACGATTGTTACCATCTTTAATAAAAGCCGTATGTTACTCGCATATGTAGAAGACATAGACATTATTGGGCGAAAACTGCGAGATGTTACTGCAGCCTTCTCAGGCATCGAGAAGGAAGCAGCGAAAATGGGTCTGGTGGTAAACGAGAGCAAAACAATGTTATTGGTTTCAACGAACAAAGAGTCACCGGTTTGAGACGTTGTGTGAACGTTGACAATTATAATTTTGAAGTTTTGGTAGAATTCATCTACCTTGGTTCCGCTGTAAACAAAACGAATGATGTCAGCATGAAGATAAAGAGGAGACTATTGCTTGCTAACAGATGTTAATATGGGCTAAGCAAGCGATACAATGATAAAGCCCTCTCTCTCGATAAACCTAAATTCGACTGCACCAGACGTGGGTTCTACCTATTTTGTTGTATGGCGCAGAATCCTGGGTTATGACGCAAGCAATTGAATCAGTACTGGCAGTTTTCGAGAGGAATGCTCCGAATACTCCGGAAAATATATGGACCCATCAACATTAACGGAGAGTATCGGGGTCGTATGAACAAAATACCGGAATCGACGTGGTCAAACGCATTAATATACAGCGATTGCGTTGGCTGGGTCATGTTGTGCGGATGGACTCGAATGCTCCGGCAATCGTGGCAATAATTCGATCTAAATTTATTTGCTAATATTAAACTTTTCAAATATATTTCCATTGTCTAGCACAAATTCCCAGAGTCCTTGGAAATTTTGAAATCTTTCCCGCTTCCTTGGGTAAGAAAAACTCTAATTGTATGAGTGTATGCATATGTGTTTTATGTGTCGATGTATTATGGTTAGGCCATAAACTTCAAACTTTGCCCATGTATTAGTCTAAACTACTATTTGTTTAAACTTCCTGTACCAGTAATTAGTTTAAAGTTGCTGCAACCAAACAAAGAGCTGCACATCGTGAGTTAGGTAGCCACAAACTCACAGTTATTATGCAGACTTTGAGATTGCTTGGTTCGCCTATAGCCATGTAGTCTCTTGGTGTGGAAAAGTCCAACAAAAATGATGAATAGCTTGTGCAGAAGTTGTACATATGCATTGAAAGCATGCTGAAAGTTGAAACTAACATTATTCTAAGAATATCCTTTATTGTATTCGAAATAAAGCACAAAATAGACGAATTTATATGTATTTTGTTTGCTGATTTGCAATTGTACCTACAAATGTTCACTGAATGAATAGGGTTTGGTGAAGGACTGAAAATTTTAAACATTTATTTCGCAGAAACTATAGTGTTGGCCTTTACATCAAGACTTTTAGATTACATCATTTCTGTGTATCCGTAATTCCAAATTGCAATTGGCAATGAAGTGTATGACTTCTGTTTTTAAATTCATGAAATTTTGAAGCACTTAAATGGCTTATTTTTAAAGGAGTAGTAAATTTGCTTGCCTCAAACAAATTTTTCAAAAATGAACATTGTTTAACATGGATGTAAGATGGTTGATGAATTTTACTATCAAGATATTATTTAGAGTGGTTGAAAGAGTTGTTCTTTCCAGATCTAAGCAGAAGATTTAAGTTTTCAACTTGATGGTGCAACTTTCCTTATAGTCAAACTTATTGCTGCAGCATAACAGCAAAAATTGCTCAGCAAGCTTTGTTCATGAATTTCCAAATTCCATTGACCACCAAAGTCTTCTGAAAGTTATTCAAATTTTATAAGTTACTTTTGAAAGCCATTAAAATGACCTAATAAAATGTATTATTTTTCAAATTAAAAAAGTAAAGGCGTTCTATAAGTATGAATTGAAAAAGTTGTTTGAGTCTCTTAAAGTAACAACATTCATCGACCATTCTGTATACAAAATTGTTGTCGACTGATTGACTGACACCACCTCACCAGAACAGCCGATTCTATGATTATCAAATTTAGATAATCAGTTTTCAAAACAACAAATTCACATCAGAATATTTGGGTAATTAATATTTTTAAGGTCTAAAACCCGACAGAAACATACAAATAGATGACTATTAACCAGATCAATCGACTGTAGCGGATGTGGTGAAATTTACTCCTGTCAGCGTAAGGAAACAATGAGAAGAGGTTTGTAACAATTCCTATGTATAAAATGTGAGAATACGAAACCATTTCCTAGAGTGAGCAACTGAAACCGAAATCACCAGAATCAAAATATACAAGTGGACTTTTCAAAACTCAATCACTTTTGCAAAACTCACTCAATTCCGGAGACAAAGCAGAGGAAAAGATCATAAATATGGTATTATCGCCCAAGACAAAAGGCAACGTCTAAAACATTGCAATTTAGTAGTACAGATTAACATATGAGTGTTGAATCGTGGTAAAGAGGGACTTATTGTAAATTCGTATATGCCAATAAAGCAGGGAAGAAAATGGGCACAGTTGGTACCATATCCTTGATCAAGCTGAGGTCAACAGAATGTACATTTTGTAGATGTACGTTCCGTTCAGTTCCAAAGCGAGCGCCAAAAAAAATGTATAAAAAAAGCATAATGTTTGATATTAAAAAGGGAAAAATGGGAGCAAAAATAGTACAACTGTCCGAAAAAACGACCGAAACTACAATCAAAAGTTAGAAGTGTACAACTCTTCTATACAGTGGCACAAATGGGAACAGAATTGGTACCTGATTGTAAAATCATGATATTAGTCATATAGGAGTACATTAATATATCAGAGTATGCTGGCAATGGAAAGAGATTTTTGATTTGATTTAGAAATTAATGTTATTGCTGGTTATAAAGAAAGAACAAATGGGGAGAAAAATATTACAATCATTGGCTGATACTAGAACCACCACAACTATTACGAACATCTCTCCTGCGGTGCAGCTTTCTTAATATAAGATCATTTTGTGAAATTTAAAGGGCGACACTGTTGAGAAAGCAATGGAAACCTATGAGAGCTCGTTGTTATTATGGAATTGAGACTGCAAATTTTCAGAAAGTATTAGGTGCGCAAATATGTTTCTAACAAAATTCAACTACATTTACAAATGGTTCCTTAAAATATTGCCCATCGCTGGCTACTACTTTTTCCCATCTTTCTGGCAAAGCTCGAATTCCGCAACGGTAAAACTGTTCATCTCTTGAGGCTACCCACGATTCTAGCTGTTCCGTCATATGTGTGGGTAGGCGGGTGTTTCCTAGGATGCTTTGTACCGCTTACCCCTAAAACGCAGGCCTCCCTACCTGATTCTGTAACTAAGTAGGCAAAGGGTATGATGCTTGCGTACAAAAACAAAGTAGTGTGGCCTTGTGCCAGGCGGCCTAGGAAGAGGTGGATTATGTCTTGGGATTCACCTATAATATGATTCAAACTGATCTTGGAACTCGTTTTTCGAAAACCAAGTAAGGGGGAGAATCATAGTTAAACAAGACACATCCGGGCAACAGGCGCGGACATAGAGGAGCCGTCGGGAGGTATCAAAAGATTTATCTTTTCCGTAAATATAGTTGTATGACCAGCTAGATCTGGTTAATGAACTATGATAGGAGCATGGTGTACTTTGCTCTGTTGATATTCTCTCCTCGGACATTGAAAATCTATGCCGTAGATTATGGATTACCAGTTCCATGCGAGGTATGATAGAGCAAAACTGGAGTAGCTTGTCTGCGAAACCCAGACCAGAGGGTTCTTCTCTTCTGGTAGCACGGGTGACCAGGGGCCCAAGGAACATTCTTCCTTCCTGGTCAATGGTGTTGGACCCCAAGTGGGAGCATCGTGCTGGCTGTGGTTGCCCGAACAAGTGTTTTCAGTGATTTTGCGATGCTTCAGGTTGCGTTGGTAAAGGAAAGCATTAGCTTGGAAAACACTGTTCATATCTATCCGAGGTCTTCCTAGATACCTCAACTCCTACCCGGGAGGTAGTTCACTTCATACCAAGTGGCTACAAAGGTACTTTGGCCGAGTGAGGGAGTGGGACCTGAGGAAGCTTTTCCAAGGGACCTACTTCCAATCTCTGGTAGTCTAACTAATCCTTTGGGATTAGAGTGAGTACCCCAAAGGGGCGCTTGCTGTCGCTAGAAGAAAGAAAGAACACATAACCAAGAAAGAAAAGCATATGATTAGAAAACAGCACCTGTGTGGTGGCACACCATGGGTAAGGCTTTCACAGCGAGACTCATGTAAAACCTTCACATCAGTTGTTCCGTAATATGAGTGAAACTGCTGGTCAGCCACACCGTGTGCCTTCCAACGCAACAAGTGGTAATCGATGGATGGGGTAAGACTTTCCATTTCAGCGTTTCTAGCTAGGTTTTAACGTGCTTGGCTACGTGAGGCCAAGCGCTGTCATGTTGAAGAATGTCTTTTTCGTGCCTTTCCGCGTATTGTGGGTATTTCTCGCACAGAGCTCTGCTTAATCGCATTAATTGAAGTCGAGCCTATATCCAGTGATGGTTTCACTTTGTTTTAACAGCTCTTAATAAATAAGTCTGTGTTCAGGTTTGTGCATCATCGTAGTATACGCACTGTCGAAAATATCGCTTCTGTTAGTGGAAGCACAGCGGATAATACGAATTTCAATTTGGAGGATAACCGATTTTTGTTTTTGACCGCAATTGAAGATTTTGAAATGGACGATATGTGATTTCAATAAGATGCTGACATGAGCCACACAACACAGCTGATTTTGGTTTTATTGCATGAGAAATTTCCAGAAAGCATAACTTCACGTTTTGGCGATGCTAAATTTTGCGGGGTTACATTAAAGGCCACGTTTATACGGCGTTGTGTTTGAAACCCAACATGTTTCATGTTATTGCCGAGGTAACGCCAAAAACGTGCCAAAAAGTGGTCGAAAATTGCCGCGAAATGATTCACTGCTGCAACTAATCCAGAGGCGGTTACTTAAATGACATTGTATTTCATAATGGCAAAATCCAAGCATTATAATGAAATAAAAGTTTCATCAAAATCATAATTTTACGTACGTTTTATTTAACTTTATTTTGAAATCGAAAAATGGATAACCCGGTATTATGCATGAAAAGAGGGAATTATTTTGAGCCAGTTATCTATCGATGATAATTTTTTAGATTCCTTCTAATGCTCGTTAAGTAAGAGCAATTAGAGGTAGCTGTTGATAAATGCGGAAATGAATTATTTCATATTTTATACACTTGTACAGAACGATGAAGGGGCACATCATCCGCACCAATGTAAACCAAATTCTATGGTAGTACTTTGTCCTGGGATAGCTTATGGTGCCAGTACAACTTTGTGCTTATCCACCAGGTTTCTCCTCCCTTTGTTGAAGACAGTGTAGAGTAAAATGCTGGGTACGATTAGTGTTATTCCTTGTAGGAAATGCTTGATTACAGTAAAATGCGCTACCGTGCCTTTAAATGAAAATTTTCTAAAGTGAGAATGTAAAAGTACAGATAAAGATATCGAAAATTATAGGAAACCCTCACATTTCGGAAACCGAACATTTAATCACAAAAATCACAAGATGTTGGCGTTCACCAGGTGGCAGATATTATTCTAGATTCAAAGAATTAAAAAACTGCTAAAACGCAAAAATATTAATAACTTAAAAACGAAACGTTCTGTTGCCAAAATAATTTTCCACTTTTTCGCTGTTTCAAAAAAAAAAAAAAAAAAAAAATAGTAATAACAATAAATAAGTAAGGAGTGGCTTAAGAAAATAGCCAAAAATTGCCTAAATAAAAAATATTGCTTCATTTCCAATATATTAACGCATTTTGATTTTGGCGCTTTTTTAATTTTTGCGATTTTTTTGGTAATTGTTGAGGCTCAATTGACGTTACTAATCAGCCATCGGAGGGAAATAAGTAAATAAGTAAGAAGTGGCTTAAGAAAATTGTCAAAAATTGCCTTAATGAAAAATATTGCTTCGTTTTCAATATATTAACGCATTTTGATTTTAGCGCTTTTTAATTTTTGCGATTTTTTGGTAATTGTTGAGGCCCAATCGACGTCCTTACTAATCACCCATCGAAGGGAAAATTATGCTGTTTTGGCGTTATGAATTTCCGTTTTTGGGTTATGCGCACATTTGCGTTTATCTTCGCGTTTAGGTGCTCGGTTTCCGAGCTACAGGGGATTTTCTTATTTTTTAACTTTTTTGTATATTTCAGTTTTGAGTTTAGAGATTGTAGATGAATAATCGTATATAGATGATGATGATGTGTAGGTTTCTTATAGCCCTAAGGCGTTCATCTGATTGCCTTGGCCATTATGGGTAGCTCCTGGAGTGGTTGACCCGTTGTAGGAATGGTGGACATCGCATTTATTACCCGTATATCAGACATCGAGGCGCCACATATATGTGTGTTTCGTGTAATCTCCCTTATCGATAATTTGATATTGAGAAAACTTTGGCCATTTGTTTGCCAACTATCTGGAACGGTTTTGATGTGTGTACACAAAGAAATAAAAATACAAAAATATATGGATATACAAAGGACATAATTAAATAAATTCACAAACTGTTCCTGAGTGGATTGGTGCATTGTATTAGTGTAATAAACATCAGCAGTAAATTTACACGCCCCATTTTGTATGGGACATAACGACACATAACTATGTAATAGTTTTTCAAAATATCCTTAAAATAACTTTCTTCCAGTTATAAATTTTCAATTCCTCTAAAATTTTATGTGGCAGAGAAATCCGTTAATTAGGTTTTCTTCATTTTCTGAAACATAAAATGGAAACGTCAGTTGTTTGTCGTTTTTTTTTTAACATATACAACAGTTCGTCAATCAATTACCTTTCAGTAATCCTTCGTAAGTGTTTTTGTGTTGACTGTCCGTCCTAAGTTGAAGCCGATTTTGTTAGCTGTACTTTCTTTGCGACGCCCACAATCTTCAAACGTCATATCCTAATGCGTTTGGCTTCCTTACATTTAAATACAGCGTTCCTTTTGCTAAATGTCTTGCGTCACAGGTTTGAATGATCATTAATTCTATGAGGGACAAACTAATTTGTGTTTATAACCCGACATATCCTCCAAATATAATGTAATTAATCTACGTAACTTTTTTGTAGCTCAATTTATGTGTCTCCCTATATTCAAACTACGCTCCTTTATATGATCCTTAGAATTTGGCCCCCTGTCAGGTAAGAACACTTAAGCGTCACGAACGCCAATGCTGGGAAAACTTGTACAAGACATCTACATAATCATATATTTTGAAAGGAATTTTCTGGATACAACTGCTGGGCAGAGGCAAGACTTTCCATTTCCGTGTATGTGTTTGTGTACATGTCAGGTGTTGCTGTTTTTATTGCGGTCTTTAGAATTTACGGGGATTGCTTCGGCAAAATAAAAACACAAAAAGTTAAAAAAAGAAAACTTTTTAATGCCAGCACAATACAGCACGAGAAGCATACTACCAGTAAAAGGACATCTTAGCTAGGAATTTTACTGTGTCCTGTACTAGTGACCTGACTAGAAATAATAACGACACTGACGCAATGGCATCACCTAACCCAGGGGATTATGGAAGTTTTTGTTTAACACCAACACGTTTTCGAACAAATACTAACAGGGCGTGATCAATTTTTATAATGACTAACGATTTCGGATAAAATAAAACAAAGGCCAGCGGGTGTATTGTTTCTGTTGCCATTTTTGATAGCTCATGAAATTTTGTAATAATTTATGAAATTTTAAATTATTACCTTATTTTAAATTGACTAATGGCAAATATTTCAACGCAAACAAATCGTTAAGGTCTACACGGTGATTTATTTTGTAAATGAAAATTGGAATAATTATTTCGACGAAATTATAAATGTCGATTCTAAATTTAGGTCCTGAGAATATTGTATTGTATCACGTGATTATGAAAAACAGTCCTATGGCAACTTTACCCAGCGCGGAGCCTATTAGAAAAAGATAGAGGCCAGTAAAGGCAGTTGGTAGGCACGCTAAGCCCATTCCAACTTGTTTCCAAAATTATACCTGGGGACATTGTCGGCAACAGACTCCCACTCTTCAACCTATTTGCAGGTCTAATAACTGACCCGTAGCAGAAAAAAAAAAATCTTCGAAAAGGCCTACAAAAATGGAACACCTTTTAAGTAGCAAAAAATCACTTCACAATCAATTGTTTTCGATTTATTTTGCATTGTAGTTTCTTCGAGACTCTGCTTCGTGACAAATATTTTTAATGACAGAAAACCTTGTTGTAATTTGAATTGGCTCATTCAAAACCAAGTCCACGACATCCCCGGGAACCAGGATAACAAGTTGAAACAACTATTTAAGTTGTTCCCTGTTATTATTTAATGTTTGCTAGAAATGAAGTAAGAAACAAAATTGTGACATTCATTTTCTTAACTTTCCTATATGAAATGTTTCTTTTATGACACTTTTCTATATGAGACATATTTTAGATAATATCTTCTTATATTAAAAGTGAATTCCATTTCTCTTTTCTACCTGAAAAACATCTTCCAGTACACGTTTGTATATACAATACTTGCTCCATCAGACTTTTCTACACGAAAAGTCCTTTTCATTTTTTCCTATATGAAAAAAGCACTTTTTTATGTACAAAAATGTCTTCCATGACACTTTCCTATATGAAAAATGTCTTCTATAACACATCACTATATGCAAAAATGACTTCCATGAAGCTTTCTTATATGAAAAATGTCTTCCACGAAAAATTTCTATATCAAAAATGTCTTCCATGACACTTTCTATATGAAAAATAATTTCTATGACACTTCTCTATATGAAAAATGTCTTCCATGGCATACTTCTTTAAAAAAATGTCTTCCATGAAACTTTTCAATATGAAAAATGTTTCCATGACACTTTTATATATGAAAAGTGTCTTCCAAGACACTTTTCTATATGAAAAATGTCTTCTGTGACACTTTTCTATATAAAAAAATGTCTTTCGTGATACTTTTCTATTTGAAAAATATCTTATACGACACATTTCCCTATGAAAAATGTCTTCCACAACACTTTTCTACATAAAAAACATATTCCATGACACTTTCTTGTACGAAAAATGTCTTCCATGATACTTTTCCACATGAAAAATGTGTTCCATGAAAAATTTATACATGAAAAATGTCTTCCATGACACGTTTCTGTATGAAAAATAATTTCTATGACACTTCTCTATGTGAAAAATGTCTTCCATGGCGTATTTCTTTAAATAAAATGTCTTCCATGACACTTTTCTATATGAAAAATGTCTTCCATGAAAATTCCTCCGTGATAATTTTCTATATGAAAAATGAGTTCCATGAAACTTTTCTCTATGAAAAATGTTTAAATGGCACTTTTATATATGAAGAGCATCTTCCATGACATTTTTTATACGAAAAATGTCTTCCATGACACTTTTCTACATGAAAAGTGTCTTCCATGAAACTATTCTATATGAAAAATATTTTCT
>JAHXMU010000556.1:1668190-1686723 GCA_019455685.1 Philornis downsi
ATATTTATTTTTTCATGACACTTTCCTATATGAAAAATGTCTTCCATTGCACTTTTCTGTATGAAAAATGTCTTCCATGACACTTTTCTGTATGAAAAATGTCTTCCATAACACTTTTCTACATAAAAATGTCTTCCATGACACGTTTCTATATGAAAAATGTCTTCCGTGACACTTTTCTATATGAAACAATGTCTTCCATGACACTTTTCCATATGAAAAATGTATTCCATGACTCTTTTCTATAGGAAGAATGCTTTCCATATTACTTTTCTGTATGAAAAATGACTTCCATGACACTTTTCTATATGAAAAATGTCTTCCATGACACTTTTCTATATGAAAAATGTCTTCCATAACACTTTTCTAAATGAAAAATGTCTTCCAAGACACTTTTCTATATGAAAGATGTTTTCCATGACACTTTTCTATAAGAAAAATGTCCTCCATGACACTTTTCTATATGAAAAATATCGTCCATGATACTTTTCTATATGAAAAATGTCTTCCATGACAATTTTCTATATGAAAAGTGTCTTCCATGACACTTTTCCATATGAAAAATATCTTCCATGACTCTTTTCTATATAAAAATTGTCTTCCATGGCCTTTTGCTTAAAAAAAGTCTTACGTGACACTTCTCTATAAGCAAAATGTCCTCCATAACACTTGTCTCTGTTGAAATTGTCCCCTATAGTTTTTATTTCATTTTCAGATGTACACAATCCTTTATATGCACTGTTGTCAGATATGGTGATTTGTCACCAAAAATGATAATTTCCAATCATTTTTGGCGAAGAAAAAATTATAATGGCGATTTTCTTATTATCCGTATCGAAATTCAGTTCTTATGAATACAGTTTAATAAGTCAGTATTTGAGACTTTCTAAAAAAATATCTGTGCACATTATTAAATGTTTGTTTGGAGTCACAAAAACTGTTGTCAATGCTTTGGAACATAAAGAAAAATGTCAAAACATGATTGGCAAATGACGAAAAATCATCAAAATGTTAAAGTCTGAAGTGAATAAATATATTTAAATGGAAAAATTGGACTTTGAGTATATGACAATATTGCTTATACCTCTGGTACTCACCCCGAGTAACTTTGGGTGATAAAATAAATAATATTTTAAACAAAATTTACAATAAATCCCTGTTCGGAAAATTTTTTGTAAACACTCACTTCAATTTAAGAAAGGAATACTTAAATTAATTTCAATTTGATTCGATCTATCACTTTTCGATAGAGTTTAACTAACTCTTATATGAAAAATATACTTAAGAATTATGAGAGAAATATGCTTTGCTACGTACACTTGTGTGTCTGAGAAAATTCTTCGCTACCACTGTAAAAATTAATCCTTTTCAAACGTGTCCATAAATATTAGTTTTTGCATTGTCTCCTAAGTTGACTTTTGTGTTTGTGATGGTTGGGTCATAATTTCTAATATTAACTCAAAATTGCCAATTAGATGGTAATTGCTTTCGATGTCAATATTTATGTGTGAAGTTTCTAAGCTTCCCTTAAACGCTTTGCTAGCCAGGAAAGAGCTAATTTTCCACCTTTTAAAGGACTTTTTAAAATTACTTTTTTAAGCAAATTAAAGTGCAATCGTTGGTCAAGCCGGAATTACGATGGATTGTCATCGCTATTGAAAGTTTGTGGCCATTAAGTATTAAAAAACGTTACCATTCATTATTACCTTGGATGGAAAATTAATAAATTAATTACCAATTGCGGGTATTAAACGCAAAAGAGGTAAGATTTGTGGTAAGAGTTAATAAAAGCCGTTACTGCCACAACTAGTTATTGTTAACACGCTGGGCATATTGCCATAAAATATTTTACAATCATTTGTGAAAACAAAAGGTCTTAACTCATTTGTCACAGGCCCAACCAGCTATCATGATCCATGGTCAGAAAGCACGTAAGCACCCACTGTAGTGGCAGACCTCCTGCCACCAGAAGATGGGCTTTAGTACATTTACCTTGCTACCTATCACAGCCAAGTGGTTTCATTTACCTCGTCCAAGCCTCCTTAGCATCGTTGTAAGTATCATTAAAAGTAATCCTTTGTCATTAAGAAAAGCAGGTTACATTAGGCTTTTTTCGGTGCTCTGCTGGTAATAAAACAATACAAACGTCTTTGATAATTTGCTGTAGATGGACCGTAGAATGGTTAATTAGGTGGTACTACTTCAGGAGAAGCCATTAAGTGTTTCACGACTTTCCACTTGGTCCTGCTCGAATAAACATAAACTTATTTAAAGGATCACCAGAGGAATTCCTCGAGACATATGTTGGCAAGTTAATGCCTGGCGTGTAAGCAGAAGAACTTTGGAAACTGTTTTAAGTAGCCGAGGCCTTAATGAATAAGTATTTAAGTTCAAATATGAGTACAAATGAACTGCGCAAAGAGAATATTTTACAATAGGCAAATATGTTCACTTAAGAAAAGCTTAACTTGCAGCTAAACACATACTTGTTTGTTTTATAAAAAAAAAGGATGGTGCAGGTTATATAGACTTCGTATATGTATTTTCCCCAAAACAGGCACCCAACCGGAAAGAAGAATTTAAATCTACAGTTTGGTCAACATTCTAGGTTTTTTTAACTTGACATACTTAAATGTATTTATCTCACAGGATTAAAAAATTCTAACAAATAAAAGCTAAAATTTCCACCTAAGATTTTCTAATTGAGTATTTTTAGATTAATTTTTCTCTTAAAATAAGCCGTCCACCCGCAAAGACGGGCAAAAGGTGAAACATTTCAAAAGTTTTGGTCGTTTTAATTGAAAATATTTAAGTCCCCAAAGTGAGCACTTAATCGCAATTGCAGGACGGCTGACAAATGTTGCTGCATTAAGAGACTTAAATATTTTCCTTAATTTATTTATATTATTCTCTCTTTGCTCGTTTGAAAAATGCTCTATTTTTATTAAGTCCTTTTGACTACTTTTAAGAGAAATTGAAATTGAATGGCCAATACTATCTGAATGCTAGAAGCTAGAATTGTCTCACTTATCGCATTGCTTTAAATCGTCCAAACTCTTTGGTTTCGTTTTGTAAACCTACTGTTTGCTACAACTCTGCAAGAAAAATTCGAGTCAGCAGACTTTAGGGCCCAACGGAATATGAAGTATCTTGAAATCAGCTTGTTGAGGAACTTTCGTCATAATATGGTCACAACAAGTCAAGTTATTCCATACACATAATTGAAAGAGATTCTTTTGCGGCATAGTTCTGAAAAGTAAATTTCTTTCAACGTCTTTTACTAACATTTGGTAGCAAAATTCGTTAATTATAGATTGGAATTACTTTAAGTGAAAGGCTTTCAGACAAAAAGAGACTTAGTTTAGGATGTAAAAACATTACAATTTGTCAAAAATCACAAATTCTTTAAAATTTCATAAATATCACCTTCATGGAAGTTACAACTTTTGGTTGTTTGTTCCAAATACAGACTCAAACAGTCCAATGAGATCAGAATTATTTTCGATGCCAGTGTTTCAAAATCACTTTTCCATGTCAGTTAAAATACAAATGCTGAAATTTAGAAGGGTACTCGGTTCTTGTGTTTTTGGAAGTGAAAGTCAGTTGGAAAAACATACACATATGGTCGAAAAAATAAGCACTCTTGCTTATTTATGCTTTATGATTAATTTTAGTTAGTTTAACGTGAAGTAAACAATCCAATTCTGTTTTATTTAAATAACTTTAATGTGGTAATGCCTTCAAAAGTAAAAACAGAACTGGGGCTTTCCCGTTGCTTTCATTGTGAGTTAGTTTTGTTCAGGTGTGATTTCAGTACTTGATCAAAATAATACATATAAATACATTGCTTAATTTTTTAACATTTTCGCAATCTGCTGTAGTCTTTTTGGAAAGGCTAGATATTTCACTATTGTTCAACAAAATACTCGTATATGGTAAAAAAATCAGTCATTGTTGTCCGGAGAAGAGAAAAATTGTTTCAACACTAAGAGAAAGTGGCCAAAGTGTTTGTTCTATAGCAGAAACTATGAATCGATAGCTATTTTTTTTTATATAAACTGCTTTCAAGCCTAAAAAGCCCGTCGAAACTCGCGGGAGACCAAAAAAAATCTTCAAAAACAACAGATATCCGTATTGTAATACTTGCGAAAAAGGACTCGTTTGTGTCTTCAAGAGCGATTTCAGCAGAAATTGGAAATGTAATTTCATCGCTAACGGTTCATTGTAGACTACAAAAAGCACATTTACCAGGATAGATAGCCAGAAAGGTTCTTTGGCTTAGATAAAAAAAATTTAAAGGCTAGATTGGCGTGTGCAAGAAGTCATTTCAATTGGCCCGGAGGAGACGGTGAAAAAAAAAAACGGCGAACCATTTGGTCCGGAGGAGACGGTGAAAAAAAAAAAAACGGCGAACCATTTTGTGGAGCGATGAAACAAAAATTAATGTATTTGAAAACGAATGTGTCCATGTTCACTTTACAAAGAATACAGTCAAGTACTGGGACAGCAATGTTATGGTCTGGGGTTGTTTCTCGTGGTATGGTGTCGGTCCGATACATTGAATTAACGACACTGTGACCAGATTCCACTACAAAGATATCTTGGAAAATACGATGTTGAACTATGCTGTGAAAAGTATGCCTCTTAGATGGACATTCCAGCAGGATAAAGATCCGAAGCGTACTTCTAAATTTGTAAAGGATTGGCTACAATCGTATAATGTTGCCCTTCTCGACTGGTCAAGTTAATCTCCGGACTTAAATTCAATCGCAAAATCTTTGGGGAGACTTGAAACAAAGAATTGGAAAGAAGGTTCTTAAAAATAAGGATCAGTTATAGAATTTTGTTCAAAAAATTTGGTATCAAATACCAGTAGAAAGCTGAAAGCTTATCGCCAGAAAGCTAAAAAGTGTCAAAAAAAAATTGAAAATAATAGTAGACATACCGGCTTTTTACGAAACTCAGCCAATTTAGCAGAAAAAACTAGATTTTTTAAATTTTTGCTTATTTTGATTAAATGTACTTATTATTTTGACCATATGTGTGTATTTTTTGCAGAGATTTCCGTTTTCCCCCTTTTTGTGATTAATCGCTTAATTAGAGAAGTATCTGTGACCATATTTCCATCATTGTGTCTGTAGGAGGTGAGCCATGCTTCATACATTTGTCTTCCTAATATCTGGTGAAATTTTCGGGCTTCGCCGCTTTCTCTGTACCTTTTCTATTTCTTTGCTCTTCTATTTCCTTCTTAAAAGGAGAAAGCGAATGTAGGAAACTGATTTCTCCTTTCAAGATGTTGCTTTAAAGCACACGTTAAATTCTTTTTTTTCTGGTCATTACAATTATTCTTCAAGGGCTTCTTCCTAACACAGTTTTTATACTGCGAAGGTTTCCTACAGTTTAAAAAATTCCCACAAAGCACGCATTACAATCGTAGGTTTTGGGTTACCATTTATGCAACATCTTTTTTCTCAGACATTAAAATTATTCTTCAAGGGTTCTTCTGAGCGCAGTTTTTTATACTCAAATACGGGGAATTCCAAATATTTACATCAAATGTTCAATATATTGCCTCAATATATCATGAATTTGAGGTATTGTATCGTAGTAATTTAGAGCATTTATTCAAGTTAGCTGCGACCATCTCGAGATTATGCAGCTTAGCTTAGCGTCTAGCTTTCACGTTGCTTTTTTCCTACGTTTTCCGCTCAAATACATAATTACTTGAACTTTTGCTAATTGCTAATTTGCTCATTTTTGCTCCATCTTACTACAGGGTGTCCGTTGGGAATTATACTACTTTTTTTGTTTATAATTATGTATGGAATACAATATCAGATAAATGTCCGCCTCTGTTAGCCTCATAAATGCGAGTCCTTTTGAGCACATTTTTCATTACATTCTCATACATTTCATTAACTTCATCACAAACATTTTGTTCAAGTTGCTAAAGCATTTCTGGTTTGTTTGCATAAACCTTGCGGAGCAGTAAAATCAGACGACCTGGAGGCCAATCAACATCTCCATTTCTTGAAATAACTTGTTGTGGAAAGAAGTCTCGCAGTAATTCCCTTGTAATCCTCGCTGTATACGATGTGGCACCGTCTTGTTAATACCAGATGTTAATCAAGTCCAAAGCATGCAGTTGTGGCGTTAAAAAGTTTTCAATCATATCACGATATCGCTCCCCATTGACAGTTACTGTTACACGGTTTTCAGTTTCAAAGAAGTAAGTTCCAATGATTCCTCCTGACCAAACTGTACACCAGACTGTCTCTTTTAACGGATGCAAAGGTGACTGATGAATAATTTGAGGGTTTTTCATTGCCCAGAACTGACTATTCTGTTTATTCACATATCTATTTAAATGAAAATGTGCCTCGCCACTCATTATGCTTTTTTTTTATGAAAATCTGGGTTGCCATGGGTAAGCTGAAACATCCTATTGGCATATGTACGGCGGCGAAAATGGTCTTGTGGAAGAAGCTCTTGTGTCAACTGAATCTTAAATGTGCAAAATTGTGGCCAAAGTTGTTCTTTGAAGACCAAGCACCTAAGCACGGCCTCGAATTGAGGTTGATGCATTGTTTTGAACACTTTCTTGAGCAGCAGTAATGTATTCAGCCGATCTTGCAGCACGTTGTGGTCCATGCTTGGCCCTATCAGCTACAGACCCCCTTTCTTCAAAATCATTCACTACACGATAAATAGGGCGTCTTGTTGGCACGCTGTTTCTCCCAAAAAACGTAACGTAACTTTCTCATCGTCACCGTAATCGATGTTTGATTTTGGTAAAATGTTTTAACGATTGAAACACGTTGGTTTATCAAATATTTTTCGATAATAAATTTGCCACGTCTCTACTTCCCGACTGCCAAATATGAACTGTCAAGACTAATATTTATCAAAGTAGCGGCAAAACAAAGTAGTATACCTTCCCGACGGACACCCTGTATGTTCTTTTTTGTTCAAAAGAACAATAGATATGTCGGGAATTAAAATAAATCTCAGACCACCATATAAGCATTTATAGTATTTACATTTTATGCAAAATGTATTTTATTTGAAAAGGAATTTGCTCTGCATTAGTTTTAAAGTGGTATCAAATAAACGCTTCATCATAGCAAAACATTTAAATAAACTATTTGAATTATATATTAATAATCTGTTTTTAGCGCAATAGACACAATATTCAATACGACAATAACTTTGTACAAAATATTCAAATACCCATTGCAATGTCTTGTTATATCTTCTTCAATAGCTCTTAAATTGTCATACACCAAAAGCCAACCTCATTTAATTTCTAGAACCTTTAAGGAAAAGCTACTTTTTGCTCTTAATAACAAATGTCAAAAGTCATTATATTTAGTTTTTCTCTTAACTTTCTTTCTCGTAAAATATTTTTAGCTTATCCAGAATTACAATTTCCATGTTCTCATTTTCATGGAGGAAATTAAATTTTCCATAATCCTGGGCAAATCCCAACCATCGTTATCGACTTAAAATTAAAATTATTGCCCAGACAATTTGTCCGGTTCTATAAAATTGCATTACATTTGTTGCCGGTGCCCCTCCCTTTAGCCACTGTGGCAATAATATGGATGCTGAAGAAACTTTCGACGTTTGCTTCTTCAATAATTACAGGCAAAAAAAAAGAAATGTTTTTTTGAAGACGAGCCGGAAAAAGAGGAGGGGAAAAATTTCAAAAGATTACAAATTGTATGCGGCCCCTGCCAATGAAATGGCTCAGTCACAACACAAATTTCACTGAATGAATTAAACTGTTGGCATTGTGTTGTTTGCAAAGTTTCGTTTTCAAACTCGGCCGGCAAGAAGGAGGCACACAATGCCTCTGCTGCTCTTGAAGAGAATTGTTTTCTATATCCGGCTTTCAATGTTGTTCCTTGTTTCTGTTGCATCGTTGATACTGTGACATAAGAAGCAATTGCATTCTAATTACGTAAATGGCTCAATGTATTTGAAAGGCACAACAATAACCCACAGTGGGAGAAATTTTAGATATTTTTTAATCAAAACACAAACGACGTTCAAACAACGCCATGCACTTTTGAAAATTTATTGATTTTTAAACTAATGATTTTTTATGTAAAAAACGAATAAAAATATTTTTTTTTTTGTATCTCGAAAATGTGACGTGAAGAAAACAACCAATTGCAGATTCGAATTTAGCTCACCAAATTACCCTAGAAAAGATATTTGATTGCTCCAGTCCAAAACCTTGTTGGCTAGTGTAATGAGAAAAGGAAAATTGAATGTGAAAAATCTCTGTAAATGCTTGATTCAAATTGTGAATGTCCTGTTTATATTGAGCATAGATTAAGTGTAATTCAGAATCTCGAATTAGATCTGAAAACAAATCAACTTAAAATAACCATTCTCAGTTTATATTGAGGACATATAAACAAAAGACGAGAATTCCCGTTTAATTTTGAAAAATGCTTAATTGAAAATAAGAATTCTATTTTTCCGATTTTCCCGTTCCAGTCCACTGTTTTGATTGTTCCTAGCCTCATCCGTGTCTAGAAATCGACTCGAAAATTCGACTTTATTGCAGTGAAAAATCGCCAAACACTCTACTCTACTCTACTTTTTGCTCTATCTTGCGCACAGTTTTCTCATCTTCAAATCTTTCTTTCTCACTTCAATCTCACTTTTTGAAATGTCTATCATTTCAGCTAGCTCACGCACCTTCAGCTGACGATCATCCAATACCATTTTGTGGATTTTCTTAACCATGTTTGGCGTGGACACCCGAATTAGTCGACCACTATGGTGGTTGCCTTAGCAGCTCGTACGGCCTCGTTTCAATTCTACTGCCCTATATTTCACAGTTGTAGGCGATGGAGTAGGTTTCCCCAGAGTAGAATCTAGGTCGGCTTTAATACTGATTGGACTGAGACATTTCAAATGGAATTATTGAAGTACATAATGGAGACCAATTTTTTCTATGTTTACAAATTTCACTGAGATCGCTTACTTTAGACGGCTCAAATTGGCTCACAATTCAAGAGACGCTATTTACCCGTTTCTTTTCCAAATTAAGAAGGATAAAATGTCATCACCAATTGAGTCAGTTATAAGCAGCTATTTAAATATCAAATATTTTTCGACTTCAATTTCAATCCCTGGCTTCACTTTCTCTATCCAATAATATGTATTGGAAATTTGTATTTTCTACTCCAAGTGCAGTGTTTCCCATTGACTGTGCTGCTACTAATTTGAATTACAAAATTTTTGCAAATTTTTTTTGGAATGGCAAGTCAAGCATGCCAATACATTCAAGTGCAACAAAACTATGTATTTTATAGCAACAGCAACAGGACAACAAAACAAAAAAAAAAAAAAAAAAAAAAACGATAATGTCAAAATGCATTCATAAATTAAAGTCTACCTCTGAATAGAGGGAGCGGAGAGAAACTGCTCGCAGGATACTTTTGAGAAATCGAACAACAATACAATTGTATGTACTTTTTAATGTTGCTGCTGATGCTGTTGCTATTAACTATTGCTGATGACATTGTTGTTCTCTGCTGTTACCAGTGATATTACGACCAACAGAACACAACGTCAAACAAAGATTATGTTGATTGTAATAAGTAATGGAGGAATAATGAATGTGGAAAATGGATAAATAATGGATGAATAACATAGAAATCTTAGCAGAAAGGCAGAAGGAGAATTAAACATAAAACATAAACATAAAAACGATTAAAATCTATAAAGGAAAGAACCAATATTTAAATTGATACTTTAAACAACTTTGATATTTCAAGTAATATTGCTAAAGAACAACATTTGCTCATATGTTCAGATGCACATTCCGATGTTGAAAGATTTGCCAACAATAACGAAGTTGGGTCTGAGTTTGATGGCTACTTTAAGGAGCTTGACAGTTCTTACTATAAACAGTGTATATAAGCTATTGAACATCACTGGAGAAGTTATATCGAGCTAACAGGACATTATGTTGAAAAATAAAGACAATATTCAATCTTTTTTAGATACATAATCAACATCAAACGGTGATTGTCTGCTAATGAATTGTCTCTTGGTCGACACGTGCGGATTGTCATCGTCCTAAAAGGTATAATTTTGCTCGCTGACTTACCCATTCATCCAAAAATGAGCGTTGTCGCCGAAGATGATTTTTTTTTTGGTAAATTTGGGGTCCGCTTGAAACTGCTCCAGAAACTAATTGGCAATTCACCGCATTGTCTATGATATTCTTCACTCAACTGCAGACGCAAAATTTGCATAGTTAATGTTTGCAAACGACCGAGTTTTAGTGCACGGCGCGGAATTAACATTCCCGCATACTTCCATGGACAGCAGCGAAGATCTTAACAGATATTACCTTTCGTTGTCACTAAAGAAAGTCCACAATAAGATTGTATCGTTTGATTGTGTTATTGTAATTGTATTGAATTTTTTTTGCATTGTAATTTATTTAGTAAAAGGTTGGCCATTTACGAATATGGATCGTTTAACAGCAGAAGAATGCGCAACTTTTAACTATTTGTACGCGTTCTTCGGTTAGTAAATGATCCATATTCCTAAATGGCAAACCTTTCACTAAATAAATAACATTGCAGATGATAGGTATTTAACAGCTGACGGCCTTGCCAGATTGGTAGTTTTGAAACCAATAAATGGATAATTCTGTGTTTGTGGGCGCACATATAATTAAACTAAATCCAGTCAATTTTGCTATACGTTAAGAAGCGTTTTTTAAGAATTAAAAGAAACCGCTTTATCGCACCTCTGCCGGCACCTTCATGCAATTGGACCTGTTTTCCGAAGTGCAATGTCTTCCCTGTAATTTCCTAATTTAGTAAAATACAGCAAAGCATACCGTGCATCGTTTATAGTGTCTGGCAAAGCTTAAGGAAAATCGATCCATTAAGAACGCCCCACCTGAAACCACCAAAAAAAAAATGAAGATCAATTTGATCCAAATTTTCTTAGCTTATAATTTTTAAGTAGTTGCACAAATTTAACATCTATCATTCGTTTGGCAAATTTATTTCAAAAAATATAAATATATATTTATATATATAATTCTACTGTACGGGCGTTGTCAGTGAACACCTCCTAAACGGCTGGACCGCTTTGCATAAATTTTTGTATATGCGTCTGGGTGGTGCTCGGGATAGTTTAGATTTACAATTCGGTCCAATTGGACAAAGGGGCGTGGTACCTCCCATACAAGCAAAAAATTAAAAATCAATTATTTCTGCTCCTGCTTACGGTATTTGAACAAAATTTGGCGCGTAGGTTTGGTGTACATATCTTAAGTGCTGCTGCAAATATGGGCGGGATTGGACAATGCGGCGTGGTACCTCTCATACAAACCATAAATTAAATATCCAATATATCTGCTCCTGCTTACGGTATTTGAACAAAATTTGGTGCGTAGGTTTGGTGTACATATCTTAAGTGTTACTGCAAATATGGGCGGTATTGGACAATGGGGTGTGGTACCTCCCATACAAACCATAAATTAAATATCCTATATTTCTGCTCCTGTTTACGGTATTTGAACAAAATTTGGTAGATCGGTTTAGTGTACATATCTTAAGTGCTGCTGCAAATATGGACGGGATTGGACAATGGGGAGTGGTACCTCCTATACAAACCACAAATTAAAAAGCAATTATTTCTGCTCCTGCTAACGGTATTTAAACAGAATTTTGTTTAACATTGAAACATTTCCAATAAAAATAAAATTTGAAGGCAAAGCAATGTTTGCCGGGTCGGCTAGTATATATATATATATATCCATTGCTGCTTCCATTCAGGTATCTCCCATATAAATTGACTATTTTATCGAAAACTTAATCTTTACTTTACTTTAATCTTTACTTAAATTTTTGGTGTTTGTAACGAACAAATAAAAAAGTTATCTCTTACAACTGCCACATAAATATCATAATTTAATTTATAAATTCATAGATTCCTATCGTTCATTCAATTACATGAAATTCTGTATAATTTAGCAACGTCCTTAGGGTACCATGTGTACAAATTGGTCCGTCTACAGTTTCTAAACGGTAGACTTCAGAATACTGTTTATTTACTACATCCTTTCTTACTTCCCTTACACTTTTGCGTCAACGCAAGCGACATTGGATGAAGGTATACGAAAGTTTGTCTACCCGACTGAAATTTCTATGCTGGTTTTATCTATAAAACTCCACTATCTTGTTGTTAGAGAGATAATTCTTCAACAGTGTAGCCTCAGAACACAATCACGTTTAATCTAAACTTTCTCACAATCTTTATGGAATTTTTTTCTTTATTGTAGTGAAATCTGAATACTTCTTTCATATTCTCAGTTCAATAAACCACGTGCATGAAAGAAAGGGAGGGCACAATAAGGAAGCAGATAATTTCATAAAATAATTATATTTACTATTTTATTTATCGAATTAAATTGAGATCGGATTTACGCATGCAACTACTCTAGCCTACACTCCTGCCTCATTGCAGCAACTACAGCTACTGCACACAACTAAACACATAAAAATCCATAACAAAATTATATCTACTATTTCCGAATAAAATTGGGATCGGATTTGGTGATTAGTTTCAGACATAACCTAATAATGGTAAGGACAATTACGCTTATAGAAGTAAATCAATGCAGTTTGTTTATTAAGCATTCATTTTGTTGGCATCATTAATGACATCATTTAATACCCTTTAATGACATTATTTAATAACTTTTAAGACGAATACCTAACCACATACAACAAAAATGCTTATGAATAGTTAGAAATATCTTAAGATTTCGAAATTCCAAATTTAAACCCATTAAACAAACACTTTGGACGCAATATCAAGAAAATTGGACAAGAAGTCCACCAAAGAATACAGTAATTAAAAAAAATGAATTTAAAATTAAAAATAAAAATATTTGAGGAAACATTAAAATATGAAAACAATCGCTTCTTACAACATATTTTAAGGATTATACTACTATCAAAATTCAATTCTACAATGTGGGTTTGGCATTTTACCCATGTAGACGTTTTAGCTAACTTCCGTATTTTTATGTCGGCCTTCACTATTTTGCGTCGAATGGTAATAAACTGAAAAGAGACGGACCAAGTCAATAGAATGCACTTAACCGCAAACATTTCTTTTCTGTCAAGAGATTTGCACTGCATATTTTTTGAGAGAGTCGCAAACAACTGAAATGAAAATATTTAAACATTCCACAAATTGATCGTTTCATTCGTAGAGCAGGCAACTACTCTTGTCTATAGTCCTGCCGCATTTCAACAACTACAGCTACTGCACACAACTATCCACCCTCCACGCATACACACACATCATTTGATGCAGTTTCTCTGTACAGAATTTTTGCAAATTTCATTCCATGCAGAATTGTGGGCTGGTGAGAAGAATTTGTAGGTCTTTTCCATACCATTCAAATGTCATCCCAATGTCGTCAATTAGTGTTAATTGGGGTCACTTCAGACATGTTACTGATGCTTTTACCGTCACTGCCGAATCACGTTGTGATTTCTGAACGCTGTTTGTTAACGTTCAGTTGTTCGATGGAAATCCATTGTAACTTTCTTTCAACTTGGTTCTATGACGCCGTAATACTCACAGAACGAAAATGCAAAGGCGTCTTTTTTGAAATGACAATGACCAATGAACTTTGCCGCCATTTACTTGTTATGCCATCATCCAGAGAACACTCTAGACTTGGTCCGATGATAAAAAGTCGGCTCGCCAAAAATAAGATCCGGCAATGGCAGGATACTTTAGTTTAAGATAGGATTAAGATTTGAATACTTATTGTAAATTTCATTAGAAAGATTCAATAAAGAAAATGAATGGGAAAAAAATCTTCCAGAGTGTAATAAAGTTTAAAGGAATCATGTTAAATCTTACTGCAATATTTAAGAATTTAAAATATAAAAATGATGGAAATAGCTACGCAATAGAATGTGAAGTGAGCAACTATAGGTGTATCTGCGCTGTATACACCTTTCTAAAGACGATTTGAAAAATGTTGTCTAAAAACCAATGATTCGGAAAAGTTATTCAATTGTTAGAGAGAACACAAAAATTCGATAGGTATTGCTTTTAAATAAACACGACTTGTATTGCAGATTGGAATTGACTGAATTGAAGTTTCTGTGGAAGAAACCGGTAGATTAATTCGTTACCTAATTTGAAGATTCAGAAAAGTTTGAACATATAATAAAAGGGACAAAAAATTACTTCTTGCAATTCGGCAAACATAAAACTACAAACAATTCCACATTATAAGAAAATTTGAAATAAAACAATATAAGGTGAGCATCCAATTTCTCACTGTTTTTTTTTTTTTATAAAAGTGCAACTTTATTATGTATTGCCCATCGCTAGCTACTACTCTTTCCCATCTTTCTGGGAAAGCTCGAATTCCGTCACCGTAAAACTGTTGATCTTTTGAGGCTATCCAGGAATCTAGCCATTCCTTGATGTCGTCATATGAGTGGAACTGCTGGTCAGCGGGACCGTGTTTCACCGAAAGGAACAAGTGAACCTCTCGATGAGCATCAGCCGCGGTTTTCTTCGATTGAAAGGAGAAAATCAATACTTTCCGCACAACCAAAAGTATATGACATCAAAATAAAATCACTATTGTGTCGCTTTGTTTACCATAAGCCTAAGCTTGACTCGTGACGTTTAGGTTATGGCAGAATCGACTAGCACTTACAGCTGGCGCTATCTGTTGGCAAACAGCGGGAACTTAGTTGCGCACTGAATACATGAGTGCAACGGAAGAGGTGCGACAAAGCGGTTTCTTTTCATTCTTAAAAACTGCTTCTTAACGTATAGCAAAATCGAAAGGATTTAGTTTAACTAAATATGCGCCTACAAATAGTAGGTTATCCTTTTAGTGGTTTCAAAACCGCAGGTCTGGCGAGACTGTCAGTCGTTGAATACCTGTCATCTGAATGATATAATAGTTATTTAGTGAAAGGTTTGCCATTTATAAATATGGATCGTTTAACAACCGAAGACAGCGTAAAAATAGTTACACCTTACTACAACATCGTTGATTAAAAACTGGGCACTTTTTGTGCATTACGGATTGATTATGGTCGCCATAATCGCCCTACAGTGCAAGGAATTCCCAAGATTATAAAGAAATTTGAAGAGACTGGAAACATTACAGATGTGGTCAAGCTAGTGCATCATCGCAATGCGGAAAATATACGTTGTGTTAGTGAAAGTGGCGGATAAATTGAGTTTCAATTCAGAGCCTTATAGCTGTATGATAACAGACTTTTTTGGCCTGCAATTGAATATTATGAACTAGATGATATGCGGTTTCAACAATACAGTGCCATGAGCCACACAACAGGGCCAATTTTGACTTTATTGCATGAGAAGTTCCTAGAAAGCGTAACTTCGCGTTTTGGAGACGTCAATTGGCCACCATGATCGTGCGATTTGACGCTGTTAAACTTTTGTTTGAGGAGCTAGGTCAAAGACCCTGTTTACTTGGATAATATCTAAACCTTGGAGCATTTGAAAACCAACAGTCGTGAAGTTATCGCGAAGGTACCGCCCAAAATGTGCTAGAAAAATGCCCGAAAACTTCCTCAAAAGTATCCACTACTGCAAACACTTCAGAGGCGGTTAGTTAAACGATATTATAATGAAATAAATGTTGCATCGCAATCATAGCTCTATGTGTGTTTTGTTTAACTTTACTTTTGCAACTGAAATGGATTACCCGGTATATGTGTCAATTCTGTCATTTGTACGGGTGGTGACAGATAACTTTTGCCAATCGTTACAAAGTGTAATAATAAAATTTTATTTACTAGATGTTACTAATGTATAGTAAAAAGGTGGAAATTGAATTTCGGAAAGTCGATCAATCTGTATGAAAGGTACCTGAAGAGGTGAGGTAATGTATTTTCATTTAAAATTTCCGGCTAGAATTCTGCTTAGCTTAATTTTAAAAAAATCCATGAAGACCAATTGCATTTGTCGTGTCTATCAGACAGACGAACATCGCTCAATCGACTTAAGAAGGGACGCATTTGGTTAAAAAATACTAGTTCTTTAAACGCTTCCCTATTGGTGTTATATTTTTGTCGTATCATATGATATACATCTTCACTCCTCAAGGTGATGGTATAAAAAGCTCCTTGAGTCTTGTAAAGTAGCAAATAGTTTTCAGCCAGATATTTATAAAACAGTTCAACTATCTGAAATTTCATCACAAGCGTTTCTTATCAAATAATGTATAACCTCATGAGCGATAAATATGCAAATTTTCAAACTTCGAAACAGAAACAGAAACGTTTGATCGTTAAATAACGTGATACAAGCACTAAACGCTCACATCAAGTATTTGTTAATAGACAAACAAACTGTGTCCTTTAAAGCTCTCTAAACTTTGCTCTGGTGTCACCAAACCTTTTTCCGGCGAAAATTTTCTTTCGAGATAAAAATCACATTTCCAATCTTATGGGCCAAAAACAGACTAGAAGTCGTTAGACTACTAAGCTACTTAAGATGAAGTGCTTTGGTTGGTTTTCTCCACTGCTATTTTATATTGTAAAACATTTCAAAAGGCGTACAAAACGATGACGTGTGAAAAACCACAATGCCAAGTCCATTTCTCAGAGTCAATTTCCTGCAGCCTATTTGAAACAAATGGCTGCAGAGAAAATGCCACTAAGTAAACAATAAATCTAATAAAAATCACATTAGCCGGCCACTTATTAAGGGCTTAACGCACCACTCTGAGTCTACTTTTAAATCATTAAAAACGTCAATACAAACGAAAGGGAATGCGTTAACACTAACACTAACGCAATGTTAGTGTGGCAGTGGCTTTGGTAAGATATACGAGTCCACGAGAAAGATGTGCAACTAATCCACTTACACTTTATTGGCACCTTGTGCCTTCAGGTTACCAACCAGTGTCAAACAGATGAAGATAAAGTGAATAAATTCCAAGGCTCTAGCAAAATGTCCTTGTCAACCAGAAAAAAAAGGAAGTCACAAACTCGCGACACAAAAGGGAAATAAGGAGAAAACATAGCAAAGATATTCAAACGCATATCCAGGTCCTTAGCAACTTTTCAAGAAATTAAATTGGAAAGGAAGACAAAGAAGAGAAGAGAAAAACGAATTTCCTGCTTAATGTTTTTAACCACGAAATACTTTTTATTATGTCGTTCCCAGAGAGGACGGGAAGTGAAATAAAAAAAATGACACAATACTCCCTGAAACATGATAATCGAGAATATCTAATTATATATAGAGAAATTTTAGTAATTCAACGAAACAACATTAAAGCAGTACCAGTGACATTTGAATGAATGATAAATTATCACAGTGGTCCCTCCGAGATTTCTTTCTTATTACTACAGCTCCAAAGCACCATAAACAGCCAAATTGTGAATATAAGAAACAGAACTTATGAATTATACCAAAGATGACAAAAGATTTCGCAACAAAATATGTCAGGTTTTATACTTATAATAAATTGTAGCAGTAGATTTGTTTCATGGTTAGACTTTTTTACTACACACAAAAAATTATAGTATGATTTCACTTAAGTTCTAAGGCGATAAGGGGTTTGATAAGCTTTTAAGCAGTATCACCCATAAATTTAGATGTATTTCATATTCGAGAAAACAACTAGGATTCTAAGTAATTCCGCTTAATTCCTTAAACATTTACGTACTATGGAGCGGTAAATGATCCCAAGTATTTTAGGTACTTATGCACGTAACTTTTTATAATATTGCTAATCTTAATAACATCCGTATTTTACATAATACCCAAATTAAAAGATTTTAGTAGCACCCTATATATTGCTTAAAAAAATATTGTTATAAGTAACCATTGCATGCAATATTAATATAAAATTCAACCAAAAAAAATTGCAACTGATCTTTAACTGCAGTAAAATATCTTTATCTATGGGAGCAGTTTCCTATATGAAAAGTGTCAACAAAGACATTTTTCTTTATTAAGTGTCAACAAAGAATATTTTCTGTAGGAAAAGTGTCGACAAACACTCTTTCCTTTGTAAAAAGTGTCAATAAAGACTCTATTCTGTACCGTAAATGTGTCAACAAAGCTCTTTTTCTGCATGAAAAGTGTCAACAAAGAGTCTTTCATATATGAAAAGTGTCAACGAATACTCCTCTTCACATGAAATGTGCCAACAAAGGCTCTTTTCTATGAAAAGTGTCAACAAAGACTCTTTTCTATGTAAAGTATCAACAAAGACTCATTTATATGCTCTTTTCTACATGAAAATCGTCAGCAATAACTCTTGAAAAGTGTCAACAAAGGCGTTTATCTACACCAAAAATTTGTCAACAAAAGCTCTCTTTCTATACGAAAAGTGTTAACAAAGACTCTTTTCTATGCGAAAAAACTTGTTTCTATACAAAAAATGAGGCAACAGAGGCTCTTTTTCTATATGAAAAGTGTCAACAACGACTCTTTTCTATGAAAAGTGTCAACAA
>JAHXMU010000556.1:1692038-1717409 GCA_019455685.1 Philornis downsi
CTGCTCCGATTTGGACCAAATTTTATATGCATGCTCTATGGGCCGTGGGGAGTGTTTCTGTGTAGTTTGACAATTTAAATCCACCACGGCTTTGCAATGCAACAAGATTAGTTAAAAAAATTATTAAATAACATTATAGAAGCAACTATATTAGCAGGTAAATACAAAGGTGAAGTCGTATTGATTCCACGTATACCAATAATGCCAGCAGATATGCCGTTTTCATTTAAACGCATACAATTTCCAGTACGTCTGGCATTTGCTATGACCATAAATAAATCTCAAGGTCAATCGCTGCAAGTATGTGGATTGAATCTTGAAACACAATGCTTCTCACATGGACAATTATACGTTGGATGCTTACGTGTTGGTAACCCATCGTCATTATTCGTATTCGCTAATGAAGGCAAAACAAAAAACGTAGTTTATCAACAAGCATTGCAGTAAATATATTTAGTTCTAATTTATAATTAAGACAATTTACATTTTTACATTTTAAAATACATTAAATATGAAACCAACATAAACACTGTGTGTTATAACAATTTTGATTTTTGAATAAAACATTTTTTTGTATTATAAATAACAAAAAACATTGATTTTGATTTTCTTCAAGAGGCAGTTAAAAAAAAAAAAAAAAAAAAACGATATTTTATAAAGTAAGTCCAATGTAAGAAAATGATGTAAAATCTGTACCTTTGTAGGCAGGAATTGTTACGTGTGCTCCCCAGAATGCACCGCTGGCTCAGGATGGATCGGAACCACCAATCTGCACATACAATGGCTGCTGGGCGAGACGAAGTTCGGCGGGTCGGCTAGTTTAAAATAAAATCAACTTATATTTGGATGTTCATACCACTTTATCAATCATAAAATCTTTAGAAAAAATTACGTTGATTTTACATTTGTATTAAGGTGGCTTATATTTATTGGGAAAATTTAGATTTTTCATTCTCAAACTGCCATTGGTAAACTATACAGAATTGTTCATATTAAACCATTGGTTAAACATTGGATATACACTGTGCACACATGGATGTTTTGGAGGTAAAACCTAGTCCAGGGTTGTCCATTCAGTGGTTTCAAAACCACCAGTCCGGCAAGGCTGTCAGCTGTTAAATACCTGTCATTTGAAGTGTTATTTATTTAGTGAAAAATTTGTCATTTACGAATATGGATCTTTTAACAACCGAAAAACGCGTAAAAATAGTTGAAACTTACTACAACAGTGGTGATTCAAACGTGGGCACTTTTCGTGCATTGCGGGGTGATTATGGTCGTCAGAACCGACCATAAAGAAGTCTGAAGAGACTAGAAGTGTTACAGATGTGGTCAGGCTTGCGCATAATCGCAATATACACACTGCCGAAAATATCGCTTCTGTTAGTGAAAATATGGGGGATAATCGCAATTTGTCGATTGAATGGCGCTTTCAGCAATTGGACCTATTTTCTGATTCATTATGGCGTATTTTGCATTTGGATTTGCGCCTCCATCCGTATGGAGTCCAACTTACGCAACAATTAAAGACGGCTGAACATTCACAACGCCGTAGATATGCCGAACGGAAACCACAGTAACAGGCTTTTAATGCTGATTTTATAAACAATATTTTCTTCAGCGATGAAGCTCATTTCTCACTTTGCGGTTACGAAAACAAGCAAAATTGTCGCATATGGGGCTCGGAGAACCCAGAAGTGATTGTGAGAAAGCCATTGCATCCGGAAAAAGTGATTGTTTGGTGCGCATTATGATCTGGAGGTGTCATAAGGCCGTATTTATTTTAAAAATGATGCTGGAAAACCGTTACAGTCAATTCAGATCGCTATGGCGGTAAAAAAACTTTTTTTTTGATCTGCAATTGAAGATTATGCACTGGACGATATGTGATTTCAACAAGACGTTGCCACGAGCCACCCAACATGACCGATTTTCGCTTTCTTGTATGAGAAATTTTTAGAAAACGTAATTTTTTCATTTTGGCGATGTCAATTGTCCACCAGGATCATGCGATTGGACGCCGTTAAACTTTTTTGGTAAGGCTACGTCAATGACTGTGTTTACGCGGATAATTCCCAAACGTTAGAGCATTTGAAAAGGAACCTTTGTCAAGAAATTTGCGGAAAGGTGATCGAAAACTACCTCAAAAGAATCAACTGCTGCAGGCAATTCAGAGGTGGTCATTTAAATTGCATTGTATTTCTTTCAAAATGGCTAAGTTCAAACGTTATAGGGAAACAAAAGTTTCATTGAAGTTACAGTTTTATGCGTATTGTATTTAGTTTTACTTTTGAAACCGAAAAATGGATAACCCGGTATTTGCATAAAGCTAAAGTTCATGTCAATAAACAATTCGGATGCGTATTTTTTCCGGAGATACAGATTTAAGACAAATCCTTCAAGCTTTTCAAACAGATGGTGGGAACGACCAACAGTCAGTTGTTAAATGCGGTAATGTGTGAACATCAATACAGATTCTGATTGTAAAAGTTGTCCACGTAGCATTATGCCCTAATTAATGACGAATAACTCCCACGCCCTTTCACAAATAACCAAAACTTCTCTGAAGAATAGAAAACCAACAATAACACAATCCAGTAGATTGAACGTTATTCAGAACGTTATTCTTACAGATGTGCTCAGATTTAAAAAAAAAATTTTCTGATTGAATTTGACTAAAGACAAAAGGATCAACTTGACCGGATTTGAATCGCGATTTGGAACGCATTAAAACACACATGCTATAAATGAATTACTGATGCTTCCCGAAAAAACGACAGTCTGGTGTGGTTTATGGGCTGGTGGCATCATCGTTCCATTTTTCTTCAAAGACGACCGGGGAAGAAACGTTACCCTCAACGGCGAACAATGTCGAGTGATGATACGCAATTTTTTTGCCTCAATTGGCTAGGTTGAACTTGGTTGACATGTGGTTTTATCAGGACGATGCAACATGCCACACTGCTCGTAAAACAATGGATATATTGAGGGATGTATTGGTGAGCGGCTTATCTCTCGATTTGGCCCCCAAGATCTTGCGATTTAACGCCTCTTGATTATTTCTTGTGGGGTTATGTCAACTCGGTAGACAAGAATGTGGACAAGCCGAACACTATTGAAACCTTACAGAGTATTATAACACCCGTTTTTCGTGGAATACAGGCCGAAATGCTCTAAAAAGTGACGAAAAATTGGGCCTTCCGAATGGACATTTTGAGACGGAGCCGCGGACAACATTTACATGAAATTATCTTTAAAAATTAAATGGCATAGACAAATTTATCGATTTCAATATAACATTTTAATATGTGATGCAAATTTGAGTGTTTTATTCGATTTGTAAAAAAAACTACGATTAAGAAAGCACCCTATGTTTTTTTCTCCTTCTTAAATTGTTTTCTAAAAAAAGTAGGCAATTTGTATAACACTTAGACGATGCTTTATCTCCAAAGAGATTTTTTAAAGAAATTACTTTTATAACGAGAATCCCGTCTCAAATAAACTGTTGTATAAATTAAGTGTTAAACATATTTTCGAAAAAGGAAAATTCGGACAAACCAATTCTTACGCACATCCTCCTACGTCCGTATTTAGATATGCTGCGTCTTTCTAGTAAGGGTGATAACATGCAAACAAATGATAAGACCAACATGATAGAGGGTAGTATCGTGTGGTAGTATGGGAATAAAAATAACTCGCCTTGTACTCCTTTGTAGTTAGAAAAGGATGTCTTTTACAACAAAGTATGAACATCTTTTTGTTTTGTTCTTTTTTTTTTTGGCACTACCCGTTTACTTCAACTAAGTTTTTATCCTTTTCTCGGTGATTCAAATATCAAATATGTTAGGGTAAAGGTTTTGGTCTCTCCTCTTTTCTTCACTCGCCAGCTATTTCCCACATTGTCTTCTTGAGTTCAAATAAAATGATTTGCAAACAAATTGGTTCAGGAAATTCGATTGAGCTTGCAAGATTTCTTTTGTTAACAGGGTTAGCAAACTTTTGGCCAACTAAATTTGTTATGGTCTTGGCTACCCCTAAAAAGTATAAACAGCAGTCTAGCAGCGCAGGGAGAAAACTTCAATATCAAACTTTAAGTTTATCCCAAATTGTTGGAAGGAGAGTTATGACACATACATTGACATAGGAAAAATAAAGGCAAAACAGTCAATGAGCTTAAGAAATGTACTCGTATTGCAAAGCAATAGAGAAAAAACGACCAAATAATGATTGTGCAGTTAAGGAGTTTTTTTTCTGAATTACTCCGACTATCCGATAGGTTAATAAACTCGCAATTTCTTTAACATGCTATAGTTTGAAGTGCATTTAAATTGTTTTCTTAACCAACTGATTTGGTTAACAGGCCCGCTATAATGAAATAGTTAAGACAGAAATATGTTCTCATTTTTTATGTGAAATTCAACTGGGAGTTGTAAACACATCGAAAGTATCAAATCATACTATGATGCATACGAATATTTGCAGTTCCTGTTTAAAACTATATATGTTTTTTTTGTTATCAGTGTAAAATGCAAATGTCGATGCAAATGCTAGTGTGTAAATCTGTCAGATTTGATCTGATGATTTTATTTGGAACTTTAATTTGGAAGGGGCCTTTACACAAACGAATAGAGTAGTTAATTTTTACAACTTACAATATTTACGAATTGTTTGATACAAGCTTATTTGATTCAACTTAATTCGGTGTAACTTGATATAAAGTAACTTTAATTCAAAACAATACAATTCAATTAAATGCTATTCAATTCAAAAATTCAATTTAATTCATAATTTAAAATTCGTAACTTACTTTACATTATCAAATTCATTTTTCAATTCAATCTATAATTGATAATTCATACTTAAATTTACTTTACAAAATTCATTTTTCAATTCATGGGAAGGAAGAATTAACTACGTTCAACAATCATATTTATATTGGATTCGATTGTCATATTCGTCGATCTTCAAGTGTTTATGGTATGGTGTGCTTAAGGATTTCATTGGCAATATGAACTTTAAAATTCTTTCTGCCGGGTACATACGAATATTCTTTAGTCAATGCGGATGCAATCGTTGTCACCCTTTCTTCGCGGTTTAGGCTGCGGATGCGTTATAAGACTTCCAATATTTGAGAGTAGAAAAATTTACGATTGACGTGGCCTCAGTATGTAAACTCTTTAATGTCGATGCAGATTCAACATTCCATGTAGATACGTAAGACATTTTAATACTCTTTAATTGAATTTATATACCTTCACCCAAAAATGTGACACCCAGAAGGTAGCGTGTAAAGTATCAAATATGTTTTGATGAAATGCGTTTCATGACTTTTTAGTCAACTAAGCGGTGTCCGTCTGGGGGACACTATAACTGCCGCAACTCTTCATGGAACTACGTAAAACTAGGCGCAGCCTAATATAGGATTATCCATTTTTCGATTACAAGTAAAGTTAAATAAAATATACACAAAACTATGACTTTTATTACACGCATAATCAAACTTTTATTTTATTGTAATGCTTAGACCCTGCCATAGTGTACGAAATAAATGACCGACTCTGGATTGGTTGCAGCAGTGGGTCCTTTTGGGATAGTTTTAGAAAAAATACGGCCCAGTGACACCTACAGAGAATCACTTCTGGGTTCTCCGAGCCCTATATGCGACAATTTTGCTTATTGACATAATAACAGAGTGAGAAATGACACCTCTAGATCATAATCAGCACCAAACAGTAACTTTTTTAGGAAGCAATGGCCTTTTTACAATCACTCCTGGGAACACCGAACCCCATATGCGATAATTTTGCTTGTTGACGTAACCACAGCCTGAGAAAAGAGCTTCATCAGCACTTTTGTACATTAGTAAGTTTTAACTAATTTTACGCATTCTACGGTTGGGGTTGGAACGGTCAGATTCATATTCGTAAATGGCAAACCTTTCACTAAATAAATAACACTTCCGATGACAGGTATTTAACAGCTGACAGCCTTGCCACACCGGCGGTTTTGATAACACTTTTCTGTTTAACTTTACTTGAAACCGGAAAATGGATAACCATGCACAGAGTGTCCGTCAGGAAGGTATACTACTTTGTTTTGCTGCCATTTTGGTAAACATTAGTCTTGACAGTTCATATTTGGCAGTCGTGCAGTAGAGACGTAGCAAATTTATTTTGAAAATCAACGACTACTGTGACGATAAGAAAATTACATGAAATTTTTGGGAGAAACAACGTGCCAACAAGAAGCACTACACAAATGACTTCTAAGAAAGAGGGTCTGTAGCTAAGCATGGGCCACAACGTACTGCAGGATCGGTTGAAAACGTTACTGCTGCTCAAGAAAGTGTTCAAAACCATCCATCCATCTCAATTCAACGCCGTGCTCAGGAGCTTGGTCTTCAAAGAACAACTTTGGCTACAATTTTGCACAAGGATTTGCATTTGTTTCCATTTAAGATTCAGTTGATACAAGAGATTCTTCCACAAGACCATTTACGCCGCCGTACATATGCCAATAGGATGTTACAGCTCGTCCATGACAACCCCGATTTTCATGAAAAAATCATAATGATTGACAAGGCACACACACACAATAATCGGTTCTGATCAATCAAATTATTCATCAGTCGCCTTTGCATCCATTAAAAGTGACAGTCTGGTGTGAATTTTGGTCAGGGGGAATCATTGGACCTTTCTTCTTTGAAGCTGAAGACGGCGTAACATGAACTGTCAGTGGGGAGCGGTATTGTGATATGATTGAAAACCTATTAACGCCACAACTGTTTGCTTTGGGCTTGATTAACATGTGGTATCAACAAGACGGTGCCACACCGCATATAGCCAGGATTACAATGGAATTTCTGGGAGTCCTCTTTCCACAACAAGTTATTTCAAGAAATGGCGATGTTGGCCTCCACGGTCGCCTGATTTGACTGCTCCGGACTTCTTTTTGTGGGGATATCTGAAAATCTAGGTGTATGCAAGCAAACCAGAAACGCTTGAGCAACTCAATCAAAATATTCGTGATGAAATTAATGAAATACCGCTTGAAATGTGTGAGAATGTAATGAAAAATGTGCTCAGAAAAGCTCGCATTTGTGAGGCTAACAGAGGCAGACATTTATCTGATATTGTATTCCACACATAATTGCCGACATTAAATAAAACATTTATCAATAGATAGAAGATCCATTCTCTTTCATTTAATCAAAAATTATAAACAAACAAAGTAGTATACCTTCCCGACGGACACCCTGTATGCAAAGTTTCTACATGTGCAGCTCTACATTGCCTGCTGGTTTTTTTGTAACTTTTCGTTAAATGTAAGAAGCTAAAATGTTGTATATTTATCAGCATTGCAATAAATCTTAACATTTTTCCACCTACTAAACTTAATACAATAATATTTATTTTATTCATTTAGAGGCAATGACGGAATTGTGAGACTGTTATGGAATTAGAAATATCGTATATTATTAAATTAATTTCACTGCATCACTTGCCACTTGGAGAAATATATTATAGTTTCATTAAATTGGTTGCCATTCAATTTATTGATGTGTTCCAAACAAATTTAAGTTTTGATATCTGCCACCGACATCTCTACCGAATTCATCATGCCATGCAGAAAACACCATCTAATTATTCACCCAAAAACTATGTGGCTAATTTTAACCCTTTTTATATTAGTTTGTAACTCACATTCTATTGATCTACATAAATATATTAAACGCAGCGTATAAATGTTGCAATTGATTTACGAAATTTCATGCTTTTCCATAATAACATAAATATACCGATATAAATAATGCCAGATTGTTATAAATTATTTTGAAATTGGCATTTTAAATGTTCAATTATTAATCAGATGCATTTATTTGCAGTTGAAATCAGGAAGCGAAAAAATTCTGTCGAATACAATTTATGTGTTTAAAAATAAAATATTTAAGCTGACATATTTTTTTTTTTAATAATGAATGTAGTCTTGCCGACCATATGTGTCTATTGAAATTTGAATATATTTCAATATATGTATGTGCGTTACATAGGTTACCCGAATAGGCTAGGAAACTATCTCATTTAGGCGAGAAATAGAATTTATGAGTACATATTTGACTGCGAGTATTTAGACGTAGACTAGAATAGTGACTTTTGCATTCAAAATATTGTTTGCACATAGAAAATAATTTCAAAAGCTTCGATCTTCAGTTTTAAAATCGTCTCAAATATCTGATCCTTCCAACGCAGTTTATGTCGATAACTTCAATACCGCCCATAGAGTTCGCTGTTTACAATCTTTCGTGATGTATCTTTTGGGTCCATCCATACAATATGATCCAGCCAACGTAATCGCTGTAATTTAATGCTCTTAATCACGTCCTTTAGAAAATTGGGTCTTTTTCAGTTAAAATGCCAATTAACAATTGACAGATATGGCAAGAGCATACCCTTATATACATATATTTTGGAAGTAGAACCAAATCTGCGCTGTTTTACTAAAACAGCGATTTGGTGTCAGAATCGTCCAGTTTTTTTTTTTGTACGAAAATATGCAATTAAAGATGAATATGCGTCATATGCGGGAACTTTTGATTTACTTCTTTAATTTTAAGAAATCTATGGTGAAGACGCATCGATTATACAAGATGAGGCTGCTTTAACAGCGGCATATGGTGTGAATACTCTGAGTCAAAAATATGTTTACAAGTGGTACAAGCTTTCCACAGAAGGTCGAGAAGATGTGAATGACGACGCTCGCTCTGGACGCCCCAGCACATCGACAACCGATGAAAATGTTAAGAAAGTGAAGAAAATTGTTATGGAGAATCGTCGAATCAGAATTAGAGAAGTTGCTGAGGATGTCAGCATATCGGTTGGCTCTTGGCATGCAATCTTTTCGTAAATTTTGGGCATGAAGCGTGTGGCAGCGAATTTCGTTCCAAAATTGCTGAATTTTGACCAAAAACAACGTCGCATGAGCATCACTCAGGAATTGTTGAATGACGTCAACGATGATCCAGATTTGCTTAAAAGAGTTATAACTGGTGACGAATCATGGGTATATGGTTATGACATCGAAACCGAAACCCAATCGTCTCAATGGAAGAGTCCAGGAGAGTCAAGACAAAAAAAAAGCACGCCAAGTTCGATCAAATGCCAAGGTTTTGCTGTTTGTTTTCTTCGATTGCCACGGCGTAGTGCATCAGGAGTTCTTACCACAAGATCGTACGGCAAATAAGGAGTATTACCTTGAAGTTATGCGTCGTTTGCGTGAAGCAGTACGAAAAAACGTCCAGAATTGTGAAAAAAAATCATGTCTTTTGCACCGTAATAATGCACCTGCTCAGTCATCTTTGCTTTTGAAAGATTATTTGGTGAAAAACAACACGATTATCATGCCTTGGCCCCTGCCAAAATCACCAAATTTGGCCGCCTGTGACTTTTTTTTGCTCCCAAGATTGAAGAGACCCATGAAAGGACGGCAGAACCGAATCGCTGAGAGAGCTCAAGGACATACCAAAAAGTGTATATCAGAACTGATTCGATAGTTGGAAAAAACACTGGCACAAGTGTATTGACGGATGACTACTTGAAGGAGATAAAAGAGAAATTGGTGAATAAATAAATATTTTTTGAGATAAATGCAAATTCTCCTTTTTTTAACACAACTCCTACAAATAGGAATTGCCCCAATAAATATATTTTTAATCGCTCTGCTTTAATTGGGAGCGTGGTTATTGAAAAATATTTCAATGCATACCTCAGTGGAGAAGCAAGCTACAATGATACGGGTATATCTCTGGCAAAAAGAGAATTCCAAACAAGTATATCGGTCAGTTGAACTGACTTATAAATATCTTTACTCGCGTCTTTTGCGTTGATGTAGAAATGCGATGAGTGCCCTAGGGGACGTTATAAGGTGACAGATTCTTAAAAAATATACGCTAAATTTAACTTTTTGAAACCCTTGCTTAGAAATTAAAGAGAAACTATTGATTTTTGATTGGAAGATGCATGTATGGTGTTGTAAGTGGTCTATCAATCCAGCCCATTTTCTAAATTGTAATGAATTTGAGAATATGTGAATAAAATCGTTTAATTCGCTTTACATTATAAAGCAATATAATTACCAAAAAAATTTACGAAGTTTTAGTCTATGAATTAAAGAACAAATTATACTCATATTTCGATGAATCGGTCAATTTGTATGAAAGGTATTAGAAAGTATATGGCAATGACTTCCGTTTTTATTCCGACGACGTAATTCAATAGACGCATAATGTGAGCCATATTTGACTGAACTCATTACAAATCTTAGGAAGATGTGAAGATAAGAATATGAGGCTGAAATCGGTCATTGGTGTGAAAAGAAAAGCACCTGCTCTAAATTAATTTTTTTTCTCAAGGCTTACACAGAATTGTAGTCCATTATATTGAACAAAAACTCAGATTACAGCAGCCTACTGATCAGAAATTATGGAGGAAAGACTGAATTTTGGAAAATCGGACAATTAGTGTGGGAGCTGTCTGAAGGGATATGCCAAATTATCTGCATGTATCATATTTGGTCAACTTTAGTATAAATATGTAAGAGATATATGAATCTTAGAATTACTGGCAACACAACGGAGGGACATAGCTCAAAAGACTTAAAAAGTTATGCAATATATTTGGTCAAAAGATACTTGGTATTTTAAACGTTTCCATTTGGTTATTAGGTTGTTCGCCATATCTTTCTTTGCCTTTATTCCTTCGGGTGAAGATATAAAAAAGTACTATAATCACTTCTTTGGCTTTAGAATTATTTTAAGTTTGGATCAAAATCAATGAATATAATTTGTGATTGTCCTCGCAGAGATGATATTATTTGCGCTGACCTTTCAGTGATTTTGAAGCAGTGTTCATGAAGTAACGAAAATGTAATTCTATGATGAGCATGTGATCTATTAGGTGCGCAACTAAGTTCTCGCTGTTTGCCAATAGATGGCACCAGCTGTAAATGCTAGTCGATTCTGCCATAACCTAAACGTCACGAGCCAAGCTTCAAGACGTTTACGGAGACGCTGCTTTAAATGAAACAACGTGTTGAGAGTGATTTCGTCACTTGAAAGACGGTGATTTTGATGTCGATAACCGTTCGCGTGAAGGAAGACGAAAAACCTTCGCAAGCACTGAATTGATGGCATTGCTTTGTGGTGATCCGCGTCAAACGCAGGTAGAGCTTTCTTCAGTATTAGAAGTTGCCCGCAAAGGGACGTTGAGTGTCGATTTTTCGTCTGTAAACAATTGCTTTAGCGACAAAAATGGAAGGATGTTCTACATCATATTGTAACGGGTGATGAAAAATGGATTCATTACGGCAATCCAAAGAAAAGGAAGTCATGGGGGCTGCCCAGTAATGCTTCGATATCACCGCCTCGGCCGAATATTCACGCTGCGATGGTTATGGTCTGTATTTGGCAGGACCAGGTCTGTGTTATTTATTACGAGCTATTGAAACCATCACTGGGCATCGGTATCGACTCCAAATTATGCGGAAAGGCACGAAAAAGTGATTCTTCAGCATAACAACGCTCGTTTTCACGTGGCCAAGTCCGTTAGAATCTAGCTGGAAACGCTGAAAGGAGAAGTCTTGCGTTCTGGCTGACCAGCTGTTCCACTCATATGACGACATCAGGGGATGACTGGATTCGTGGATAGTCTTAAAAGATGTACAGTTTTCCGCGACGGAATTCGAGCTTTGCCAAAAAGATGGGAAAAAGTAGTAGCGCCTTGATCAGTTGTCTTGAAGAGAATAGTACAGGGTGGCCCAGAATGAACGAAATGGTGTGAATTCCTTATAACTTTTTTATTATAATTTTTTTTTCTTTTTAGTATTTTGTAAAGAAGACTTGGAGAATTTATAATGGAGCAATACACAACTGAACAACGTGCCCAAATCGTTGAAATTTACTTTGTAAATCAACGGTCCATTGTGTTGACTCAGCGTGCATACCGTCGTCAATTTAATGTGCAGGTTGCACCATCTCAGTCAACAATAAACCGTCTTGTTGCAAATTTTCGAGAACAAGAAGCAGTAAGGAACCTTCCTGGTACTGGCAGACGACGAACGGTGCACACGGATGACAATATTCAAGTGGTACAGGAGAGTATTCAGGAGGATCCACAAACATCAACCAGGAGACGTTCGAAACAACTTGGCATTTCAAGATGGTCGCTGCAGCGAATTTTGCATAGCATAAGAATGTTTCCATACAAAATTCAAATTGTCCAAGAATTGAAACCGACAGTTTACCAGCAACGACTTGACTATGCAATTTATTTCCAGCAAAAAGCACAAGAGAATCCTAATTTTATTCATAACTTAGTTATGAGTGACGAAGCCCATTTCCAATTAAATGGGTTCGTTAACAAGCAAAACTGTAGGATATGGGCTACGAAAAACCCGAGAGTACTTCATCAACGACAATTACACCCAGTTAAGTGTACTGTTTGGTGCGGTGTTTCTTCAGAAAGGATCATTGGCCCATATTTTTTTGAAAATGAACGAGGTGTTGCCATTTCCATCAATGCTGAACGATATCGGGCCATGTTGGAAAATTTTGTAAGGCCAGCCGTGGAAAACCATCCGCAAATATGGTTCCAACAGGATGGAGCCACAGCGCACACTTCGAGGGCCACAACGGCTCTTTTACGCGACATATTTGGTGAAAGAATAATTTCGCGTACAAGCAATTTTAATTGGCCTCCGCGTTCCCCGGATTTAACCGCTCCAGACTTTTTCCTTTGGGGTTATTTAAAAGGGAAAGTTTATGTTAATAAGCCCAGGACTATTGACGTATTAAAATCCAATATTCGAGACGAAATTAACAACATAACACCGGAAATTTTGCGAAAGGTCATGGAAAATGTGTTGGAAAGAGCACATTTGTGCGAAGCAGAAAATGGCCACCACTTGCGGGATATCATTTGTAATAACTAATCTAGAAATATTCCCCATAAATTTACTGTATTAAAAAAAGAAAAAAAAAGCAAAAAATATGTCTTAAATAAAAAGTTATAAGCATATCACACCACTTCGGTCATTTTGGGCCACCCTGTACATCATTCATGCCTGGCGACTTGTTAAATATAGACGGCAGTACACAGTCTATTCTGGATAGAACTTGGATCTTCACTTTGTAATCAAAAGTGTCATAACTACACTAAATAGCGCTTACTTTTAAAGGGCATTTTATTCCAAAACCGGTTTTCAAAATATACAATTGTGAGAACAAACACAATCGCACACACACATGAACATTGGGGTGAAATCTTCTCTTTTTGTGTGAATCCTACTACCGGTAATTTCATTTTATAGTGGGTGGCATAATCAATATGAGCTGTTCAAATAACTACTGAATATTTCATATTGAATTATGACACCAATTAAATGCCGAAAATAAAATCATGCTTTCATTTTTTTATTGTTCAAATGTACATAAATAATTTAAATTTAATCTGAAAGCCATACAAATGATATTTCTGTTACAGTTTGGCGTTCATAACCACAAAAAATACTCGTTTACATAGTTTAGCAATTGTACATATGTATGTGTATATCATACACATATGTTCATATATAAAATGTAATATAATTCAAAAACAATTTATCATAAGTCGGCCATATGTTACGAATTATTTGTATAATAAATAGCTATTAGTGCTATTTTCAAACAAATATTCATATTAGATACATTTATACTATACATCAGGGTTATCCATTTAGTGGTTTCGAAAATGCCGGTCTGGCAAGACTGTCAGCTTTTAAACACCTGTCATCTGAAGTGTTGTTTATTTAGTGAAAGGTTTTCCATTTGCGAATATGGCTCGTTTAACAACGCGTAAAAATAGCTAAATTTTACAACAAAATTGATGATTCAAATGTGAGTCAAACGATACGATTTTTGCTTTATTGCATGAGAGGTTTGCAGAAAGCGTAACTTTTTATGTTTGGGACGTAAATAGTCCACCAAAAGCATGCGATTTCAAAGCGTTAGACTTTTTTTGTGGGGCTACGTCAAAGATAATCCCCAAACTTACCGCCCGAAATATGCGAAAAAGTGATTTAAAACTACCTTAAGATATTCCACTTCTGCGACCAGTCCAGAGGTTCTCATTTACAGAAAATTGTGTTTTATAATAGAAAGGTCCAAGCATTATAGTGAACCAAAAATATCATCGAAATTATAGCTTTGTGTGTGTTTTATTTAACTTTACTTTTCGAACCGAAAAATGGATAACCCGTTACTAAATACAATAAGCTTTTATGTCATGGTGTCAATGCAAAACCGTATGATCTACATAGAATTGTTGTAGTGACACAATTCCAAACAAAATAATATATATTGACTGTTAATTGGTCAAAATACGGCGTCAATAGAAAGCTTCATCTTTTAAGGCTATTCGAGGATTGACAAAATGTCTTCACATGATTTGAGCATTGCTCAGACAAACCTCTTGTTATCGGGCGGAACAAGTGATAATCGAAAGGGGCATTGCCTGGTGAATTCGACGGGTGTGGTAGGACTTCCCAATTTGGTGTTTCCAACTAGATGTTGACCTCCGCCAAAGTATGTGGACTAAAATTTTCTGCAGTAAAATCATTTCACAATTTTATATTTTAAGAACATTTTTCTCACGTGATCGGCTCAATTTCATAAATTGTGTACGGTAAAGGGTCCCAGTAATGGTTTCCTTCAGTTTGAGCAACTTATAATACAAGTTGATCCCATCTAATATATAATATCAGTTTTTCTTCCATAAATATTGTTGGAATATTGTTGTGCTGGCAGCCAATGTTGCGGCATGGCAACGGTGCCCCCATGAGTTCTTCTTCTTTGAGTTATCGCAGTAGATTCAACTTTCGTCAGCAATGGCTGCTGTGATGCCCGGAACTCATTCGTTTGTTTAACATTTCTGGACGCCAGTTCAAGTGGAACGCAATTTACTTCCATTTGAACCTTCAACGATTTTAAGTGATATGAAATTGCTTGGTGAGCCACTTCAAATGTGAAGTCTTTGGCTTGAGTATTTTTTCACTAAATTCTTTGCCTTCGACATCAAACTCACCATTATACGACTTTTGCAACCATAAGCTGCAGTTCTTCTACTTAAAGCATGTAGACTTATTCATTCTCCCAGTACTATTTATTGTTGTTCTTCGAAAAATGCCAAAAATGTCAAATTTATATAAAGAAAACTTAGGTATTTTCCACCACGATAACGCAAAAAATTTTCCAAATTCATATAAAGAAGACTTAGGTGTTTTCCACTATGATAACGCACAATCGTACAAGGTTATCATTATCAATAAACCTTTGGACAAAAATTCATCACATGTCATCGAAAAATCTCCGCCTTTACCTGATATGGCTCCTGCTGGCTTTCTTCTCTTTCCAAAAATACGATAGAAGATGTAAATAAAAAACGTAAAAGAGAATTCGCGACAAGAACTGATATATTTTCTAGAAAATGCGTTTGCTAAAAATATTAATTGCGTTTATGATACTGATACTGTAATAGCCAGTATTACGCATCTTCGTTTCGTCGGAAATTCGACGAAATTTATCACAATCCAAGAAAAGAAAACCCTTTTGAACTATTTGAATAAGATTGGATACAAAAAGAAGCTCTATATATGAGTGCCACATTAATTACACTGGTCCACAAATTTGAAAAAAAAGTTGACTACAGAAACCAAGCATGTTTTTTAACTAATATGGATGTGCTGAATTCGCATCTGGCTGGGCTATCACGTATCTTTCATTTTTTATTGCATGCTGGCAATACAGTAAAACCGTCAATACTGACACTACATTCTCACAATTATTAATTTGACAGAATCCCACATTTATTCTAAATCTTCATAATAGAAGCATTTGAGCATGTCAGGAAGATCGTTTCTTACTGATTTAAGCTATTTTTGCTTTGTGTGTGGTTAATATTTGGTTGGAAAAAAAGGGTATGCAACATCAGAATCATTAAAATATGCATATTTACATTATTTTGATTTTGCTATCAGAAACTTGAACAAACCGTGGACACCGACAATGTTTTGCAATAGTTACAGAACTGTTTTATATAGGTGGTCAAATGACAAGAAGATCTATTTCGATTTTTCAATTACAGTGTTTTGGAGGAAGTCAAATAATCACCAAGTCGATTGTTATTTCTGTTGAACAAAAGTCGCTGGATTCAATATGAAAAATCGAAAAAATTTTACTTACTTGAATGTTCCATTGGTTTCCAAACCAGTCCAACTTCCACCAAATGATCCATTACCAATCATTCCCAGTGCTACGAGCAGTGAGCCCGAAACATCTTTCACCAGCAGTGGTAGTTTGTTGACTGTTATGCAAGGAGGTTTCACAAAATATTGTTGTTGCCTTTGTCTATGAGATAGTCGCGCTACATACCATCATTACGTCAGAACAGAGTGGCCAAAAAGAACAGAGTATTCACCAGGAAAGCAAAACATTTTAAATAAACCAATAATTAATCCAAACGAAGTTCTTCTTCCGGCGCTGCACATAAAATTGGGCCTTTTTCAAGAATTTTGTCAAGTCTCTGGATAAAGATGATCCGGCATTTAAATATCTGTTAGCGGTTTTTCCTAAAATTCCACGTACTAAAATCAAAGAACGCATATTTGTTGGCCCTCAGATCAGGAAGCAATTGAATGATGACAATTTTTCACAATGTTTATTGCAGCCTGGAAATCTGAACAGTTTTCTTGGAAACAATAAGGAAAGTTTTGCTGCATGTGTGGAATCATCTACTATGAACTGGCCCCCTATGTTGAGTGATTGGACCTTCTGAATGAATCAATCGCCTAGAAACTGTAAGCTTTCACAAATAGAAGAGAAATTGTATTACACCGAGACGACCCCACATACGTTGATAATGACAGGCCAGAATTTCCGGGAGATTGTTTGGGATGTCCTTATGTGTCCCCCTTATAGTTTGCACTTGGCATCAAAGAATCACCACCTTTTTTTTGTTTATGTTTATGGCGAATGAATTTGGTGGTAAAAAAATTCGCCTGTGAAAATCAATCGTTTCAATTTTTTGCAGTAGAGATGAGGGTTTCTAAGGAAGAGGCATCATGGAATTACCTTTAAAATGGCAATACGTTATAAAACAAAACCGCCATTTTAACCAAATTGGATCACCATAACTACACTAAATAAAGCCTTAATTGGCGTATATAATTAAAAAATAAACGATTTCTTTTTACTTCATGTTATATGTTTAAAACATCAGATCAGTAAGTGCTCTGCGGCAAATTTTTAAATTGCTTTCACTGCATAGCTTTTTACAAATCTTTTTAACATCAGGGAATTTGCATATGATTCGTTCCTAACAACTTTGTCCAAAAAACAATTTCCGTGTATAATATCATTCATGCAACAAATATTATTTCACATGAATAATGAATTCCCAAACTCACCAAACAAACACGCAATGCAAAAGAAGAAAATGCATGTGTTTTGCTTTAAGTTAGGCAGACCTTACATCTGTCTTCAATAATACATACGAGTATAAAACTTCAGCGTCATCCATCATCTCGCCTTTGGCTCTGAGAAGGATATGCAGTCGGCTAAGAAATTGCCAGGAAGTTTTATATACACACAAATCCACACACAACCATACATATATACCATATTTGCAGCAATATCATTTTATTGTATATGTATTTATAACAATTAAATGGGATTTGACTGGGGATAAACCAGGACGCAAATTAGATCTTTTCATATTTATCCTATGAAGTTCACCGAAAATTTGTCTTGTGCAAAATATCTTCAACGACCATGAAAGACGTTTAATGAATTTCAGTTTGATGATGCATTCATTTCTGAACTTTCACATGACTGTGTGACAGGAGAATTCTACTGTAGGAATATGTTTGTACGTACATTTTCTTTACAGGAAGATTTTAATTAAATTATTTTAAAATGAAAGACGCTTGAGATAGAGAATTGAACGTTGCTGTTGGTAGGTATTTGTTGACAGAAAGTATTGCAGTGAAGAATTATTTGTGGGGTTTAATGTAATAAAGAAGAAGAGTGTTGGCACGGATGTAACAAAGTGATGAAAGCAATGTAAAACTCTTTGAGAATGGGAGAATGGGATTATACAATAACTAGGTGGCAGCTACATTTTCTATATGAAAAAGTTTATTTGCAACACACCCCTTTGAAAAGGTTGTCCTTAAAATGATTTTGCGACTTTTTATAGAAATCAACAGGAAGTGAAATCCTAAAAATACATATATAAGAAATCCTTATTTTTATTTCTTAAATTAACGTAGTGTTTTAATTATGACAAAACACTAACAGTAAAATCAAATAAAAAAAAATATTAAAAACCAAAATTAAGCGACTTTGAATGGAATGGAATGAAGCCTTTTACATTCAACCAACCGATTGGGGAATTTAAATATTTAAAACTTTCATATTGGATTCAGTTCTTTAATTCATTTACTTCCCAGCAAAAAAAGGCAGAAGTTTTTCCTCAATAATGTTATTTTCGTAGCTTTTACGAACGCTATATGAGCATATTTCTCATTTCGTAGGAAGCTACCTCAGATTCAGATTCAGATTCAGATTGTTATACTTACAATTGTAATAATTAAAAGCTTTTATAATTTAATTAATTTAAAATCCCTTTTACAATGGTTATGCTATGCTGACTTGAATCTGTTTAAGAGAGAGCTGAATTAAATCTGTTTTGGTGCTTTTCAAAAGCTACTCTGATATACAGCATTGAAATCTTTGTTATGAAAATTTTTATCTTTTTCGTAAAAGCAACTAAACGTAACGTACATAAGAGCTTTTTTCAGATCTTTTACATTTACGAACATTTGCATACAATTTTCACTGGTTTATGAGATCTGGTAAATATGCCGTGAAATGTAACCAAGAAGAATAGCATCCCTAATACGACAAGCCCATGTTAAATTCATCAAAGGTCATCCAAATTCTGACTACTTCCGGGCCACGTGTTGCAGATCTTTTGGGCATCTTTGGATCCTCTTTTTAGCTGGCATATTAATATTTCATTTTCTTTTCAGTTCTTCGAAACCACAAATTATTATACTCGTATTTACTATCTTAATTGGCACTATTTGGCAATTCTTGCTACAACTTTGTCATTAAACTTTAACTTTAATAACTTCATATATCCCCCACTCGTCTCAATGATGATAATGCGCATTTCCACATAACGTTTATACTATTGCAAATTCTTACGATAACTAGGAAATTATCATTAATAGTGAAGGGAGCTGGAAAATCTATTTTCATCCTTCTTTTTTTTGGATTTATTTCTTTTAAGGATAAAATGTGTATACTTTGTAAACTCAGAAAAACCAGATTCTTACAAATGAAACCGCATTGAATGGCGGCAATAATCCTGAAACAGACACCACCAAAAATTATATAGCAGAATGTGCGCAAATCTTCTACATACAGTGCCCGACATAAGTGTAGGTGCGACCCGCATTTCTGCTACCTCACGAGTCCGAGAACTTTATGAAGAAAAATAATGATGTGGTTTTGTTTGAAAAATCATTTTATTAATATAAAACGAAAAACAACTACTTACTTCAATACAAACTTAGAAAATTATTAAAGAAAAACCAAAAAAACACCGACAAAAGTCTACGTACGACTGGTAAACTAAGTAGGCAGTAGATGAAGTTATCATCTAAGCATTTAAAATGTTTATGAAATTTAAATTTAGTATTTTGTTAGTGGCCCACCAAGGGAACTACAACAATCGTCTGGGCATTGAGTCAACTAAGACTTCCAATTCTGTAGGCGTTATATTATTCCATTCTTCTTGAAGCTTCTCTTTCAGTATTGGAGCACTAGGAATATCGCGTTTTCACATTTTAAATTCTAATATCTCCCAAACGTACTTAATGACATTTAAATCCGGGATATTTCGAAAGTATAGGCCTTTAGGAATACATTGTCAAATTTTTGGAAGGATGTTTTCAGTATTTTTGATTCTACAGCCGTTTTAGCAGGTAGAGTCAGATTCGTCACGCGGCGGCATCAATTGTCGCATTGTTGTTTCCCGAAAATGTGACCTTTTGTATATATAATATGATTTGCTATTATTATTATTATTTTGATGCTGTAAATATTACAAATTTCTGAAATTTTTGAAAATATGCACTCTTAAAACTTTAAACTCAATTATCTCAAAACTACTTTTTTCCGTCTGGTGTTGTCAAAAAAAAAAAAAAAAAAAAAACTATTCAACTGAATCGTCTGAAATTTTAATACGTTGCTCGTAACATCAATGGTTATCGCCCGTACTAGAATCATATTATTATTTCAATTATTTGGTTTATGTTTTTTTGATTAAAAACCTGAAAATTCAAAACCGCGCCATTTTGCAAATTTTTTTTTATTCCAGGGCATAGCTACAGTCATACAGATTAATAATTTTTTTGGTTTTTGTGCTTCAGATAAATAGAAGAGCCAAAATGGACAACACCGTCCGGGTCCAATTTTTCTGGAGGGTCAACTTCTGCGCCATTTTTAAAATTATTAAAATTTAAATTTTTTTTTTTTGTTTTTCATTTTTGTATGGAAAAGAAGTTAAATAAAAGGCGTAAAAAATTTAAACATCGTTTTTCATTTTTTTATTGTAAAAAAAAATTATGAAAAAACCCTAAATTTTTGAGCTCTAGGCCACCGGGACCCCTTAAGCAATCAATATTTAACAACATGAGCGGTATGCCTTGGATCGTTATCTTGTTTGAATATCCAACTGGCATCAAGATTCAATGTATCGACCAATGGCTTTAAATATTGTTCCAATATTCATTTACACTGATGACGATCCATGTTACCCTTTGGCTCTCCCTTCACTTCCAAATATATTATATTTTGATTCGTCTGTAAATAAAACTCGTCTTCAGAAATCATTTCCTTTTTCAATATGCTGTTGGGCAAATTTCAAGCGAAGCTTATAATTTTTTCGCTTATGAGGAGTTTTTTCCATGCGTGGAGTTCTGCTGTAAAAATTATTATTATTTTGATATCTTTGAACAGTTCTTGGGTTTACCATCACATTTGATCTAGTTTCTGGATCTTTGGTCAATACAGTTGGCAGACATTTTGGAATTTTTGTCCACTTCTTTTATAATAAAACTAAAGTCTCTGCGAATTAGCGCAGTATATTTTCAATAGTACCGGTGTTTTTAAAGTTCTGAAATATTGTTTGAACTGTTGATTTGCTTAAATTAAGCAGTTGTAATATTTCACAAAAAGATTTTGCCTTTATTTCTGTGTTTTATGGAACACCGAAACAATGTCATCGCATTGTAAAGGCAATAAGAGATTCTTTGGAAAATAAAATGTATTATTCTGCTGCATTTTTAGACATTTAGCAGGCCTTTGACAAAGTCTGGCACAGTGGGCTTCTTTACAAATTACAAAATATTCTTCCAGCCCCTTTCTATATATTTTTTTGTCTTATTTAAATAAAAGATGTTTCTACGTAAAGATCAGCAACGATGTGTCGAACATCTATCAAATTGATGCACAAGGAAGCGCATTAGGACCTGTATTGTATACTATTTTTACAACACAGAAGACATCACTAGAGAAGACATCACTAGAGAAGAAATCACTGTTGCAACATATTCCGATGATACCGATTCCTTATGCTAGCGTCCCTCTTCCTCTGAAGCCCTAAGAATATCGCAACTGCAGCTCGACAATCTACAGCAATGACTAACAAAGTGGAATATCATAGTTAATACTGAAAAATCTTGCCATATTTCATTTACCTTACGGAGGGAAAATTGTCCTCCAGTACTCTCGAATGGCAATGTTATACCTAGCAAAGATACTGTAAAATATCTTGGACCGACGTCTTAATTGGAAATCCCACATATCAACAAAGAGAAAAGAACTAGACAATAAAATCAAACGAATGTATTGACTGCTAGGACTGAGATCAAAACTCTCTCTGCAAAATAAAGTAATACTTCTTAAAACTATTATCCAATCTATTTGGACTTACGGTATTGAGCTTTAGGGAACGGCCAGTAATTCTACTATTGAAATACTTCAAAGATTCTAATCAAAATCACTGCGGCTTTTAACAAATGCGGCCTTTTACGTTACAAATAATGATTTACTCGTACATAAGGATCTTAAAATACCCTTTGTTAAATCAGAGATACAAAAATTTAGTTCCAATTATTTGCAAAAGACTAAGTAATCACTTAAACAATCACACTGTTAGATGAGACTGATGGAGTTAGAAGACCCAAAAGAAAACTTGTGTTGGATCTTTCACTTATATAGTATTACAATTATACTAACATAAAACCAAATTAATTGTTAATATATTGAATTAAAAAATTTTGCTTATTAATGTACAAGATATTTCTGTAAATTTATATATATGGATAAGCATGTTATATTGCTGGTTTTAATGAAAATCAACACAGCATGTTATTATCTAAGATCATTAAATTTGCTTTCTATTATTAAAATAGATTGCGAATAAAGAAAAAAACAAAAATTTCTATGTTTTAATACTAATTTTCTGAAATATTTTTCGCAACAATCCCAAATAAAGCTGAACAGAACTTATTCGAAGCCTCAAAAAGAGCTCAAACGTAAAATTCGGAAAAGGTACATTTCCGTTATTTTCTAGAATCTTAAAATAACATAAAGAAAAGTAAGGTTGGCCGTATGTTGACTTTTGTCAGCGTTTTAGTTTTTCTTAAATATTTCTCTAAGTTTATATTAAAGTAATTAGAGTTTTTAGTATTAAACATATATTATAATAAAAAAATTTAATTAAAATTGCATTTCAAAGAAAACTGCATCATTACTTCTCTTTGTAACTTGTTCAGACTCATCAGGTACTAGAAATGCCGGTCGTATGTAGACTTATGTCGGGCACTGTATATTTGTATATATTCCGTGCTCAGGATATTGCATGAATATATATGTGCCTGCGCACGTTTGTGCGTATATATTTATTTTTAATATTTGAAAAGTTGCCAAAAATAATGAAAATAAGACACTACGATGGCGATGACGACCACGATGTTGGATCGTTGTCAACAACGTTGTTTCAAACCGAAAAAATAATATCTAGAGAAATACATTTTAATGTCAATATGTTTGCAACATGAGAGGGAAGATGCTGTGAATGTATCGGAAAATTTTGAAACTTCTTTCAGACATACGTTTTAAACAAGTGATATATATACATGGATATAATATTAGTTCCGCGGTGGTTTTACAGTTGTGTCTAGACATTTCTAGATATTTTTTAATTACACATAAGTTAAAATAATAGCGCACAGATTTGTTGAAATTAATCGTGTTATGTAGATGATGCGAGGTAATTATAGGCTCAACAGCGCCAGACTTAAATAGCTGTGTCAGCATATGATTGGCACATGAATTTTTATTCTTTTCTAGTCAAGATATTGGTCTTTTGAATTCGTCTTAGTATCCCACAAGGGATACTAAAGACGTGATGTCTTAAAGAGGCGAGGTTCAATGGTGAACAGTCTATGCTCCCGTCAATTATTGGCGTGATTTCTGCGTGGTTGTTCTTCTCATAGTCACGAAATTCTTAACATATAGTTTCTATGCAGTCCCTAATGAAAGAGAATTCTGTTCCATAATCTTTACATTTAGCTTTTTGCATGAATGAAATGCTTTTTCTTTAAATTTTCTATATCCACACTCTTCCGCTTCTTCTATTATACAACCGAAAAAAGTCTGTTTAATATGCTGTTTCTAAACAACAATGAATTTAAATGAATGAATTTACTTATTGCGTGTTACATTCTATACAATTTTGAATTCAAATTTAATGAAATTTGAATCTAAAATATACTATGAATTAAATGTATCTAATTAAATGAATTTATGAAACCAACGGACACATTGTTTGCTATTATGAATTTGTTGAACTTCTTCTAAAAGGTGTCCCAATAAGAACGCAAGATTTAAATGACTGATACAGCAATTGAATTGTTTCTCTGGCTGTATGATATGTGACGCCGCCTTGTTAAAACCATATGCCCTCTACATTCATTTCTTCAATTCTAGGCACGAAAAAACTGGTTTTGATTTCACGATACCGAACACCATTGACTGTTTGCGCTTGACATGCCTCATTTTCATAAAAAAAAGTCCAATGATTCCTCCAGCCCAAAATCCACACCACACAGTGACATGTTGAGGATCCATTTGCTTCTCGTGAATCACTCGATGGTTTTCCTCACCCCAAATACGACAATTCTGCCTATTGACGAAGCCATCAAGATGGAAATGGGCTTCGTCACTGAAGATGATTTTGTCGGCAAAATCAGCATTTTCATGTTGTCTCTCCAATACCCAATTAACGAACTCCCTTCGCTGTCCATGGTCAGCTGGCTTCAGTTCCTGAGTCAATTGAACTTTGTGTACATGAAGATGAAAATCTTTCCTCAAAATTCACTGCGTAGTGGATTTGGAGCTCGGTGTCGAATTGTGGTGGATGGAGTTTGAGCAACATCATCACGTACAGCTGCGACATTTTCGGTCGATCGACCTGGTCGAAGGCGCGTTACATCACTAACAGACCCAGTTTTGGCAAATTTATCCATTAATCTCTTTACAGTTGACTCTTTTCGAGCATTATTGTGACCCCAAATTGATCGCAATTTTGCGAACTGTAGCCGTAAAACTTTCACCATTTTAGTAAAACGATTTCACAATGAGAATGAATGAGTTGTTCATTCGTGTAGCGCTCCATTTTTACTAAACTCGTACCTTCTACTAGCAAACAATAACTATTGTTCAAATGCCAAACAATGACACTTCGAATAGCGCCAAATTTAAATCTTGCGTTCTTGTTGGGACACCCTTTACAATTGTGCTAAACCGATTCCATTGTGCATTATATTTAGAATATTTCGAAAACACAAAAGGAAATAATAAAAAAACAAAAAGACGCAACAGCTTTTGCCCACCACACATAATGTTAGTAAATAAAATCGGACATAGCAACCGATTCAAAAATGTATTTGAAATCTACAGGTGAAACGGTGAGCATACAAATAAACCCATTTATTGGGCAAGACTTTTATTTTGTTTTTTTTTTTTTTATTTTTACCTTCCTCCTCTCATCTGTTAATTATTTTTGTTTATTTTGTTATTCATAAAATATGTGAAATTACAATTTGATTATTATTTGACAATTTGATAATTTGATATTTATTATTATTTATTTTATTGTTAATAAAATATGTGAAATTACAATTTGATAATTTGATAATTATTTGATA
>JAHXMU010000556.1:1717419-1727718 GCA_019455685.1 Philornis downsi
TAATTTAATATTTATTTTTATTTATTTTATTATTAATAAAATATGTGTAATTACAATTTGGTAATTATTTGATAATTTGTTATTTATTTTTATTTATTTTATTATTTACAAAATATGTGAAATTACAATTTGATAATTAGTTGATAATTGTTTGATAATTTAATATTTATTTTTATTTATTTTATTATTTATATAATATGTGAAATTACAATTTGATATTACAATTTGATTACAATTTGGTGAACATAAATGTTCCTATAAATGTGGACTACCTGCAAGTTCCATGAATGTGGAAAGTCCCACTCGTGGGATGCAAAGAAATTTAATTTAAGCAAGCTGTGGGCATGATTCTTGAATAATACAAAAAACAAGTAGATTTTCACCTTAAAAATCGAATATGTTAAACATTAATTTTGCACGCTAAGCTAAATGAGGATAAGTTGTATAAAAAAGTAGTAGAAAAGTATGGAAAATAACAATGCTACCAAGTTCTCCTACGCAAAAGTAAACAAGTAAACGAATTAAAGAAGAAGGAGAATAGCATAAATACAAGTTGTTTTTTTGCAAACATCAGTTAGTGAATTTTTGTTTTGTGTGTTATTGAAGTTATTGCCGTTTCTATTTTGGGTTTATTTGTACAATAAAATGATTACGAATGAGAACGAAACAAAATGAATAAACATTTAATAAATGGCAATGCTGCCAAGTTAATTTTGTTAAGCGCCGATACGTTTTTTGGTATCCTATACCGGTATCGTATATAGGATATCCATACCGGTATCCTATATAGGATACCAAAAAAAACGTAATCATTATCAAAAACTTCAGCAGCAGCCTACTATATTAAATATTTTAGCAATTCACAGCCACGTTTCAGTCACTTCATATAAAAGGATATGTGTGCGTTTATTTGCCAAAGTTTCTGATTTTGAATGAATCCAAAATGTTCACAATTTAACATAGTAATTTACAGATACAAACCGGGCACAGAGCAAAAAACACACTCAATTTTGGCTGAGATAACAAATAAGAAATTTGCCAAAAACCAAAAATCTAACAACCAGCAAAAAATGTATAAATATGGCTTGAAGGCAAAACGACACAGTTAGGGAACGAGTGCGGTAGACTGACACACAGGTCAATAACCCCCAAATACGAACTTACTATTCGCAAGATATTAAAAAAAAAAACAGAGAGAAAGAATAGGAAGATGATGAGTACAAGTGCCACCATCAAAAATGTTTTTTTGTGCAACAATTTGTGTTTCTTTCCTTCACAGAGACATTAAGGCGTCTCAAAAGACATAATTTGTTGGAGAGCATAAAACGTTTTTATTTCATCGGTTTTTGCAGCAAATCAACTTTATTTATTATCATAGCTTTAACTTAATTCCCAGAAACAAATTGAGACCTTGCCAGAAAGCTTAAGTTTCATTTGTGAACCATTGTAAAATTAATTTTGCATTGGAGTCCTTTTAAATCCATTTGCCATCGTAGCAATCAGATATTTCACACACGTTTAACCCTCACAAAAGTGGGATTTGGCACCACTCTAATGACTTATCCTTCAGTTTAGGTTTATCCTTTCCACAGTTTTTACAATTCTGAAAAGGACTCCTTCTCCTTCCTCACCATGCCGATGTGTGAGAACATAGACTGGTGTGTTGCTAATGCAGCACATGACGGATTACGTTGAACCACTTCAAAGTTCCACTTTTCTCCAAAAACTTTTCTTCAGTGTGGTGCGTGTGTGATTATAGGCAAATACTTAAGTTCTCGTACGTGTGGGTGATGAGGGGATTTCTTTTGTAATCATGTGTGTGTGTGTGTGTATAAAAAAGGGTTGTAATTATAATCGTATGTGGGTGACGAGCTGGAAATGACAACCTTTTAGCTTTATTTGTCCAACGTAAATATGCCGATATTATCTTTAACATCAGCAAGAATTGCAACGTGAAACAAGATGAATGTTACGTAGTATTATACAGGGAGGCGCACGAATCGTGCTACGATGTAACAGTAATTGTCAATGGGGCCCGTTATTTAAAGATGTTGAAGGAGTTTTTTTTACCCAGTACTACGCCGAAGACGTATCCGTTTCAAAAGCATTTGGTTCCAGCGGGATGGAGCAACTGCACACATAACCGGATAGCGGAGCTCCAACGAAAATTTCCACATATATTAACTGCACCAGACATATCTTTATAAGGTTATGTCAAGCAAGAGGTGTATAAAACGAAACCAATGAATTTGACAGTCCAGTCCATTTGAATACTAATTGAGGCGATTCATACTCCGAATCCCGGCCCTTCAGGCCGCAACAAAAAACTTTCTAATCACGTGCCAAATATGCGTAAATGAGCATGAACGTCATTTACTGTCTATCATCTTTAAAACCAAATAGTTATATAGGGTGACTTTTTAAGATTTAAGTTTTTCATGTTGGCAGCACTGCTTGGTAATGGCGTTCAAACATCATATGTTAAAGTGCAAAGTATACAGTATACTCTGCCATTTCATCATGGAAAGACTAACAAACGAGCAACGATTGCAAATCGTTGAAATTTATTATCAAAATTCGTGCTCCGTGACAAATGTGCATCGTTTGATACGACCATTTTATGGTCGTCATAATCAACCTGCTGAATCAACAATTCGTCCTGTTATCTTCAAATTTCGCACCAAATTTACTTTGTTGGACATAAGATCATCAACTCGCATGCATAGAGTGCTATTGTTTGCTAGTAGAAGGTATGAGGTTAGTAAAAATGGAGCGTTAAACGAATGAACAGCGCATTCTTATTGCGAGATTGTTTTACCAAAATGGTGAAAGTTTTGCGGCTACAGTTCGCAAATTGCGATCAATTTGGGGTCACAATATTGCTCCAAAAGAGTCAACTGTAAAGAGATTAATGGACAAATTTGCCAAAACTGGGTCTGCTAGTGATGTAAAGACAACAACGCGCCTGCGACCAGGTCGATCGACCGAAAATGTCACAGCAGTATATGAGGATGTCGCTCAAACTCCATCCACTTCAATTCGACACCGAGCTCAGCAAATTACTGTCTCCAAATCCACAATGGAGCAAATTTTGACGATAGATTTGCATCTTCATGCATACAAAGTTCAACCGATTCAGGAACTGAATCCAGCTGACCATGGACAGCGAAGGGAGTTCGTTAATTGGGTATTGGAGAGACAACATGGAAATGCTGATTTTGCCGATAAAATCATCTTCAGTGACGAGACCCATTTCCATCTTGATGGCTTCGTCAATAGGCAGAATTGTCGCATTTGGGGTGAGGAAAATCCTCGAGTGATTCACGAGAAGCAAATGCATCCTCAACGTGTCACTATGTGGTGTGGATTTTGGGCTGGAGGAATCACTAGACCTTTTTTATGAAAATGAGGCATGTCAAGCGCAAACAGTCAATGGTGTTCGGTATCGTGAAATAAGAACCAGTCTTTTCGTGCCTAGAATTGAAGAAATGAATGTGGAGGGAATGTGGTTTCAACAAGACGGCGCCGCATGTCATACAGCTAGAGAAACAATTCAATTGCTGCATTAGTCATTTAAATTTTGCGTTCTTGTTGGAACACTCTTTAGTTGAAAATATGGTCATTTAGATGCATAAAAACTTCCCAACCAGTGACGTGATACTGACGTGCCACTATCAATTGTATGGTTTGACATTATCCTGATGACACACATGCGCTCCCATGTTGGTCAAAACTGACTGGTTCTGCATTATTGATTCGTCAGAAGATACAATTGGTGTGAACAGCTAACAGTAGATGATTCCGGCTTATCCCACCCAACACATACCAAAACCAACCTCAACGCCAATCCTGGCTTGCCCACCGTTTGCGCAAGTTTATCGCGATTCGATCACTACATTTTAGACATAGTCTTAAATAGCCCATTTTTCGTCACCAATTACTATCCGCTAGCGAAATGGAATTTGGAGAAATAAGGTTTTTTTTTGGGTTAACCCATGTGGCACCCTTCAATCGAGATTCTTTTTTATTTAGTCTTATTGAAGTGATAAACAATGATAAATTCCTGGGTAAACGAAACAGGACTTACATTGCAGTTAGACTTGGCGGGGATTAATACAGGATTATCCACTTAGTGTTTTAAAACTGCCGGTCTGGCAAGGCCATCAGCTATTAAATAGCTGTCATCTTAAGTGTTATTTATTTAGTGAAATGTTTGCCATTTACGAATATGGATCGTTTAACAACCTAAGAAGAGCTGGTCAGACCTGCGCATTATCGCAATGTAAGCACTGCTGAAATTATCGCTTCTATTAGTGAAAGTGTTCGCAAAATTTCTACTATTCTTATTATGAGTGTGTTAAGGGCGATATAAATTAGTATTGGATAGATACAGTAATGGACATCTCGAAATTTATATTGATTTTTGAGGAAGTACTCTACTTAGTTGTGGATATATTTGTTGAATGGTATAAAAAATATGTTTTTTGACTGGAAAAACAAGACCAACCGATATGTTATGTATGAAAGAGCTCGTTTTTTCCTTTAAATTGGATTATTTTCACTCTAAAAATCTATATAATTTGTATTTCATTTTAAAGAAATTTCAAATAAACTGAAGCGGCGAAATGTAGTAGGTACGTAAGTCTATCGCTAGCCACTCTACCGCATCTTCTGAACGGCTATGATGTTGTCCTTGTATTTGTCCTAGACATTAGCTAATGGGGTGAATGCAGATAAATGTAGCTTCTCCCCAAAATGTTGGGCATTCTCTCTCTCCAAAGTGTACGTCCATATCATTAAATCATGATTCTTAATTCGCCCAATTCGCTGGTCATAGCCTGGCTCGAGCTATTGGGGAAATTCTGCAAAGAATACTTATTATATTCAAGAGAATAACGTTTCGATTGCGTTGGCTGGACCATGTTATGCGGATGGACCCACATGCTCCAGCACGGAAAGTTTTCGATAACGAACTCGATGGATGGCGCAGAAGAGGGCGACCAAAACTCGGTTGGAAGTACCAAGTTTTTGGAATACTACCGAAACTTGATGTAACGAATTGGAGAAAAAGTGCAGAAGGTCGAAGTGCTTGGAATTATTTTCAATGGACGGCGTGCAATAGATAAGGATGTTTATTCCACTCGCCACCTAAGAAGAATAACGTTCACAGAGCCCTAATTGAAGAGATCCCTTTTCTCTATGGACGTGGGAAATCCACAGGCATTTCTTGTTCATAAATTAAGTTGTGAAAATTTTCAACTTCATCAGGAAATAATAAAATGTAGACAATTAAATAATTCGAAAAAAATTCACAAATCAAAAGCAATTTATGCATCAGAAATTGTTTCAATTCCATTAAATCGCAAACTTTACTATTTACACATAACTAGTGATGCCTTTGCTAACAAATTTCCAAGCTTCCATCACAGTGGCAAGAAAATAAATTAAAATCTCATGTCTAAGTGCAGAATCGTGTTAAATTTTTGTCGTATCAAATTTTGTTTATCTTCATTTTGCCAAACGAAACTTATTGCTTAATTATAATTTTGCGTAAGGATTACAAATATTAATGGTTGATTTTAATTCTTTCCTCTTTTAATTTAGACCCCAAACACAAACTTTAGCCAGAAAACATCTCTACGTACTGAAAGTACGAGTTTACTTTCTTCTTCTCTTGCCCAGCCAAAACCACTGTGTTCCACCTACTGATGACATCTGCTCACACATAGCCCACACAACATCTTTCCTACAACCAAATGCAGTGTTGTTTACCCGGCGACAGGACGTGAATGTGAACAGTCAAAATACCGGAAATAATTCGCGATTGTTGTAATTGGTTTCCTGAGAACAGGGTAAGCGTCCGTAAATTAGAAACTGTGGCTTCATTGGTTAGTTTGAAACCAACAGAACAAAACGATGGAAAATCCAATTAGCCTGAAGACTTTGCAAAAAATTCCATTTAGAACTGAATAAGAACCCAATTTGGCAAAGTCTGTAAAATTTCTATGGCAGTTAACTAACATACGTACATTTCGTACTCCTTTCAAAATCCTTGCAACACCCTGACTACACAGAATCTAATCTCTTAAGCTTCGATGCTTAGTAATGGCTTTACTGCGCCGCATAGGATTCTGTTAAGTCATCGAATGGAAAACAAGTATTTAACTAAACAGTTTCTTAAGAAGTTTGTGTCTTTGGAGCTTTACAAAATTATGCAAGAACACGAACTTTTGTACAGAATTTGAATAAAATATAACAAGAGTGTAGAGGTGAGGTAGGATATGAGCGAGAAAGTTTGCTGTTAATGTTCAAACACTAAAATTACTGTTCACCGCAACAACCAAAAACCATTTCACATCACTGTCAGGACAAAACGAATTTAACTATTATCGATTGCACATAATATGGGCGAGAATTAAAGCATAAATCACAAAATTGAATTGATAAAGTTGAATTGATAAAACTGAATTGAAGTAGTAATGTTGCTTGTAAAATACTGAATTTAAGAAAATAGCGAAATTATGTGTTCGATGAAAACTGGCGGTCCAGTCTTCGTTTTCAGGGAATGGTTGTCCACACCCTATGATTGTGGATGTTGAATGAATTTCAACACTAAAAGCAATCACATAGAGAGAGGTGAGGTGGGATATGAGCAACAAAGTTTGCTGTTAATGTTCAAACACTAAAATTACTGTTCACCGCAACAACCAAAAACAACTTCGATTGCACATAATATGGGCGAGAATTAAAGCATAAATCATAAAACTGAATTGAAGTAAAGTAAAGTAAAATTACTTGTAAAATACTAAATTTAAGAAAATAGCGAAATTAGGTGTTCGATGTAATCTGTCTGTAATAGAGAAGCAGATCTTTACGATGCGTCAGGACTTAAATATTAGGCCAGCATAATCGACTATAATTACAATGTAAGAGAATATCAGAGTCTTTTCCTGGGCGGTAGCACCGAAATGATGACAGAGCCCGCCGAATTAATTAGATTCCATAATATGTTGCATTTATTAACAAAAATTTAATATAGCCTGAACCAACATTTTGTGGGAGGCATATTTTTATATATTGAATAAAGTAGTGGTTCATTGCATATTGAGTTTATGCTGATATTTGTAATATCCTTATATGGAGAAGTTTAGCCATACAAAATATATATCGATTGACTCAGAATCACCTTTTTGACCGTATCAGTTGGTTCTTATATTTTTTTCGTATACGATGATCAGAATAGATAACATAAAAAATTATCCCACACATCGCACATCGCACATCGATTTTCGTGCTGGAGCTTTTGGTTGCATCTACACCACTTTGCCAGTGAACACAATGACTGTATTTCGATGCCTGTGACCACGTTGACGTCGATACGTAGCTCATAGTTTATACGAAGCCAAAACTTTCCATTAATGGTAGCGGCAGGTATTTTTATACCTCCATCCGGGGGAATGAAGTTAATAATAAGGCCATAAATTGAACACCCAGAATTAAGTACTAATGTACCATGAGCTTCTATGTTGATTGAGCGATGCCTATCTTTCCGGATGCCTATCTTTATGGCGTAAATCTTTATGGAACTTTTTACAACCTGATACTCTAGTTTTAGCAGGTTGATGGGAGCTGCCCCTTTTGATTTGGGGGTTCTGCGTCGAGCAGTTGACGTCCGGGTGGAGAGAGGATGTTCGGTGGCAGATATAGACCTTGCAAGAGATATATAGGTGCCATAGAAAACCTAAGTAAAGCAGAACGTAGGGCAGTTTTGGGGGAGTGTGTGACAAACAGATGGCAATCCAGATGGGATCATTCGCAAAACGGTAGAACCACATACGCTTTCGTGCGAGACGTGTGCCTGATATGAGTTGAGTCTTAGAAGGCAATAGCAATAGTGTGCTATTTAAGTTCCTCAAACTAGCCGCTTAACAACCACAATCAGATAGACGACTGATGGTATTACCAGGGATTACTTGTCCGAACGTCGAAAGTCATCAGCTACAGTGTGGCGCACTAATTTTGCGTCGAATAACTTTTTTAATCAATGTATTTCATTTATTTGTTTTTGTTGTATAAAAAATTCAATTTTATTTTATATAATTTGAACTGGTTTTGAATATGATAGACCACAAATGACCTCAATGCACATTCTTGCGTATTCGACACCTGATCAGGAAAATTATTAGTTGCGGCCTGAAGGGTTGAAATCGGGATCGCCTCAATTATTGTTTTAATGGACTGCTTCATTTCATTCAAATTCCTTGCTTTGGTTTCGTACACTCCTTTCTTGACATAACACCATAAAAATAATCTGGTGCAGTCAGTTTCTGGATATTAATTTCTCTGGGAATTTTCGTAGGAGCTCCGCGTAACCGGTCTGGCGATGTGTGCCAATATTCCATCTTGCTGGCGCAATTCTGAGTAAATAAACTCTTTCAATATTTTTAAATAGCGGTTGCCATTGACATTGACGTCGTGTTTGTAGCACGATTCGTGCGCTAACCTGTATTTGGCCTGCTCTGCAAGGGATTCTGGTCACTCTCAGGTGAATAAAATGAGGATAACTCAAATTATAATTTCCTCCCGCCCCCAATTATTTCATTAAATTATCTCATTTTTATAGGAAATATCGCAAGTGAAAATGAAATCAACTTATTTGCAACCATTCCAACCTTTTAAACGCAAACTATTTTTCGTCCATTTTTACTGATATCCCTATTCCGATTTTGTCCCCCAGTGTATGCATAAAGATTTGACAAATGATTTCATATTTCTCTATCATCGAGTACTATACGAGTATATGAAATGGTTAAATAAAATCATTTGTTATTCCTCCATGCCAACAGAAATAATTTTTAGAACTAGAAATTGTCTATCACAAAGAGCTGCCAAGAGTTGGAGTGAAATATAGAGACAGAATGGCTACGGAATGGAATAAAATAATAAATAAATAAAGTTATGACATTTATAGAAATTTTCAACAGAGACCAAATTTCTACTCCATCATAAACTAACAATAAATGGAATAACTGACTGAAGGACGGAGGGACGGAAGGATGAAATAATAGACACATACATATCGTATATATAGATAGATGAAGGCAATGGACTGTATTGAATCTCTGCCACTGTTGTTGCAAAATATATGACTCCAAAAGAAACTTAACGAAATCTTAACAACTTTCTTATATCTAACTCTTCAGCTATTGTACATCTCTCATAAATGTGAGTTCGAGTATGAACCGAAACGGATTAGCAGCTAGGAGAGATTTTTCCTTTTTAAGATTAAACATCAGTAAGAAGATGAAAAGTTTTCTTTTCCTATTACTTTCATCAGCCATTCACATCCATGTGGATGCACTTCAATGCATTTTGTATCACTGCAAATCATTTCAAAATATTTCGATGGCGAAAAATGTTCAATGGATGTCAATATAGAGGGATAAATGCAAATATAACGAATATACGAGGTGTGCTTAAAAAAGTAAGCTGAATTTTCATTTTTCTCAAAAAATATTTATTTATTCATCAATTTCTATTTTATCTCCTTCAAAGTAGTCCTCCTCAGATACAATACACTTGTGCCAGTGTATTCTCCAAGTCAAGTTCTGAAAGTATCTCAAATAGCTGGTTCTTCCAAAACAGTTTTGTTCATCTCTTATCTGTTTGGCTCATCTGGTCCATTGTCAATTGTTTTTTTGGGCTGGCTCCATTCGCACAAAATAGCCTAACCAGCTCATTTGCTACATCCTGATGCTTGATGGTTCCCTATAGTTTTTGGAGTAATTTTCTCTCAGAGGCTCTCTAAACTATTTCATCTGTTTGTTCTGAGATATTACCAAACTCTTATGAAGTTTAATCTGTGTTCATCGTGAAAATAATCTGTCATTAGATCGGCTCCTAAGTCCGTAGTAAAATCAGTTTTCAATGAATATTCTTCTCCTAATTCCCACTCTGACATCATCTGTATTACTGGTGGCAAAGTCAGTAAAAAGTTGTAGCTTACAACGTTTACTCACCATTGGAAAGGCGTTCGTCGAAATATATAACTTCATTTGGGCAACGTTTACCGACACATTCATTTTTGCCTTCTCAAGGTGCCAGCAACATTTTGCAGCTTTCTGGCTACTAAATATGGCTACTAAAGAAAATGATACTGGTCGCATTAGCTGAAGCTTTTCTTATAATCGTCTTCAGGAGTGTACAGGGTTGCCCATATTCGACGGACCCATGTTTTTAAAAAAAAAAAATTAAAGAAAAAAATAAAAATTTGGCGGTTGGCAATCTTATTCATTTAAT